>PVKB01004854.1:95820-121625 GCA_004027205.1 Ctenodactylus gundi | reverse complement strand
GACAAACTCCTTGCCAGCATGTCAATACATTCCAGTGCATTTCCCAAGTCTCTGTTCCCATCTCAGGCTCAGGCACCTCATCAGCGCAGTCTGTACTGTTCGCGATCTTACCAGCATTCTGGTACTATAGGCTGACCCAGACTGTCCATTATACTCTGCTTACAATATTCTAAGCTTTCTCTAGCCCAATTTTCTGAACGTTTTCAGATTCCTCAAACCTGTCTGAAAGATGTCCAAACCACATCACAACCTCACTTCCCATTTTCCTGTGTTAGCAGATTTCTGTTGCTGTGACAAATAATCTTTGAAAAACAACTCAAAGGAGAAAAGGTTTATTTTGGCGCATGGTTTCAGAGGTTTCCGTCCATAGTCTGTTGATTGCATTGTTATGGGCCGAAGGGGAGGCTGGGAATCAAGGCGAAAGGGAGTAGTAAATGAGACTTTTTCGCCTCATGGTGGCCTGGAAGTAGAGACAAAGTGCCAGAAAGGAATAACACAGGGACAAAACCAAGTCTCCAAAGTCATACCTCCATGATCAACTCTTTCCAACTATGTCTCACCTTCTAAGTTTTTATACCTCTTCAATAGTGCTATAAAATGGTAAATCTCTCAGTAGGTTAATTCACTGAAGAGTGCTCACGATTCAATCACTTTCAAATAATCCATCAGCCATTAAGCAAGCCTTTAGCACAGACACCTGGGGAGGGGGTTGGCATTTCAGGTCTAAACCATAACAAATGTGTCTATTTTAACTGATAGATACAGTATTATATCTATATTCCTTGGATAAATTTTTTAGTCCTCTTGTTTAATTCCAGGAAAAATTAGCGGATGTGAGCATGACGTCATTAACATTTACAATGAGACTGTATGATAAAGACCAGAACTGACTTAGAAAGTGCGTATTATGAGAATTTGTTTGCATTCTCCCGTGGTACATTCAGTCTGAAGATGTCGTAGTACACAATTACTGGCCATAAACAAAGATACTATTCTACTATTGTTTCACCAACGTAGGCCTCCATGACACAAAAGATACTTTGGCGTAGTCTCATGTGCTTCTAACGTCAGATGACTTACTGGTTTGGCTTGTTTTTTGTCTTATTTTGAGCACTGGGGATTAGACCTGGAGCTTTTACACTGTGCTACATGCCCAGTTGGGCTTTTTTTTTTTTTCTTTCTTTTTTTTTTTTTTTCATTTTGACACAGGGACTCACTCAGTTGCTAAATTGCCAAGGCTGGACTCAAACTTGCTATCTCCAACCTCAGCTTCCCAGAGTGTTGGGATAATAGGCATGCACTCTACACACTCTCCACAGGATGTCGGTTAAAATATCAGCTAGTGTGTGCCAATAAAGGCAATAACAAAAGCTTTAATACCATATATGAGCAATCAAGAGAGCAGGATTGGTTCGTGCATAATGAAAAGATAAATTTTCCAGAAGTTACTGCAGAAGCAACCAAACTAAAGTGCCTTGAGAATGCAAAGATTTCTTGCCTGATCCTTGCTGCAAAGCCATTCTTTCATTATTCCACTCTAAGGAAAAATCTTAAATTATTGTACAGGCAAAGAAAGCTGAGATGCAGATGAAAATTTCCATACAACTTCCTTTCTAAAATCTTGAATGCTAATCATATTGTTGTATTCTCTCATTCCTAAATTCAAACTTCAAAGACATTTTTTTTCTCAATTTGATGAGTGTTGGAAAGGCTGGTGGAGTCGATACTAGAAATGTAAAATACATAAGTAAGGATATCAGCCTTGTAGCTACTTCTGAAAACAGACATGATTTTCTTCAAGCAGTACCCGAAGGTTTAGTTTACCTCAAAACATCATGATATCCCCAGATCACATTTTCCAGTCCAAGAATCGAAGCAAATGTTTGTCTTTAGAGTAGCCCATTAACATTAGAAAGAACAAAGTAACAAAAATTGAAGCCAACATTTATTTTTAATAGAGAATATAATATATGTTCCCTAGAGTACTGGCTGAGTGGGCAAATCATACTTTGCTTCTCACTTAACGTTAGTTCAAAGTAATTGTGCATTATAAAACTGCAGCCTTGTGACCACAGTGTCGCTGATGCAATTGGATATTAATTAGCAGTGCAGAGAAATGTATGTCATTCCAAATATTTGAAATATTAAAAGCTTTGTGACATATAATTACTTTTTATATAAACTTGTATTTCTACAAAATAGAATTTACTATATTCTGATGGCATTTATGTTTGGTCTCAGCTTTGATTAAATATTGATTTCAAAACCTTGCCAAATGTATATTTGGTACACCTCCAGAATGTAACCTAAGAATCTCTTGTATGCGTGCATCCGAAGACATGCTCAAAATTATTCATAACTTTGCTGCTCAAAATTCTAAGAATTAGAACCACAAATGCCAATCAACATGAAATTGAATAAATAAGTTGTTGTATATTCATATAATCAAAACTACTTAGAGGAGAAAGTAAACAAACTACAGATATACACATCAATAGGAATGAAGCTTTAAAACATAATTTTAGTGAAAAAAAACTAAGTTACCAAGGAATACTTGTGGTATAATTTCAACCATGCAAATTCAAAGCTTCACAAAATTAAACCTGCATAGACAGTTGGTAAAGCCTATTTCTACAAAAAAAAAAAAAAAAAAAAAGGAAAGAAAGATAAATATACAATCCAGGAACCTCTGGGGAGCAGGTAGTGGAGTAGAAGAGCTGAGGAGTACACAGGAAGCAATAAGTTAGTGGAAATGACCTAGTTTCTGGGTTAGGCAATGAATTCATAAGTTTCATTATATCTGTGGGATTCCTGTAACTCCTGTGCTGAACGTCTCCACTGTTCCCCTCCTCCCCCAACACACACGTAGCTTGGCTCTCTGTATATGACATAAGCTTAAAACAGCTCTTCCTTGGGCCTTCTCCAGCCACAGTGACCTGACCTCTCCGGCCTTGACACAACAGCTTCGCAGGCCTGGGCAGTTGGCTTACTGATGACAACAGCCCTGACCCTGGAGGAACCTTTCTCCCCTAAGCCGCAGCCCACCTACCTGTTCTCCAAAGCTATCAGGCAGCTTGCTTTGTCCCCTTCTACCTAACCCCCGACCCACATGCCAGCTAAGCAGCCCAATCCCCGACCTTCATGCTGGCTGATCCACCCACACAGCACGAAAGCTCTGCCCACCTCACCATTATTCGTCATGTTTTACCTGAATGCCCTGTGCCTCCCTCTTCACCCCTTTCTTACCTCTTTCTTCCTTATGCCTTATGCCTGGGCTTCCTACCCTGACATGGGGTCATCGGAGGCTTTACACCTGGGCTTGCTACCTGAGCATAAGGTTACTGAAGCAATAACTTGCAACTTAAAATTCTGTGGCTGCTGGGACCCTTCTTTGACCTAACTACATCATCAAGAAATGAACTGGAAATAGAATTGTGTGTGCAGACCCAATATGGCCAAGTGCCATAAACCAAGAATCATAATTAATGTGCTTCCGTGTATGTGGGACTTAGCCAGCCAAGTGAGAAAGTCTTAACTCCCAAGTTCAAGGAAGGCTTCCTGGTCCTGGTTACAATGGATGACAGAAAGGGCAGTGGCTGGAATCTTTTACTGTAGGGGAAATATTCTAGTTTACAGGTAGTGGCTCTCTAAGGCTTCCCATAGGAACTATTAGTGAAACTGTGCTTGTATGTTGTGTGATTTAAAAAATAGAGTGAATACTTAATTTTTAAATGTATTATAGTAAAAGATACATTGCCATAACTTCCCTCAACATATTTCCCACAATATGAACACAATTATTTCATGATTTTTGCCACTTTCTAAAGATGTTCTGGGAGTCCTCTTTCGTGATTATCTTTTGTTGTGTGGTTGTGATTGCCAGAATACCCTGAAACAACTCAAAATGATTACCTTGGTGGTCATTTGACTTTGAGGAAGAGCCAGAACTCAACCAGTACAAGACCTGGTGAATAAAATAAGCGAGGGCACGTCATGGTGGTTTTACAAGTTTGCCTTTCCCTTGCATGGCACGTGGCAGCAACGTTCACCACAAAATTTTAATCATACCCCATAAAAACACTCGCAAAAAGGACTTTCCAATTGCTTCAGAAAGAGGCAAGAATAACAGGATAAACATGTTCAGAGGGAGGGGAAATATTTTGAAGATTATTGATAATGCAACTATTACTATAATATTTTTAAGTTTAAGCACTCATGACATACTTTAACTATACGCTTCATGCTTTATACATTGCTCTGAATGCACAAAAGACTATAACTTTTGAAAAGTAAAAGAATAAACACAGAGGTGTGCCTTCAGGCACAAGAATGTGTGTATAATATTTAATTGGGAAAATTTTTTGGTGGGCACAAACGGAAGCTAGACCACAGGAAGGGAGTAAGACGATAGCAATTCTGTGCTACTTAGTAAGTTGGTGGCTGGGCACTTGGTCCCTGTAGTTGGTCACTGGACACTTCATCCCTGTAGCTGATGGGAATATGAAGAAAACTGTCCACTTAGTGCCCAGGCTCAGAATAACTCCATGAGTCTCCCGTGACCTGCATAACCATATTTATGATAAGCAATAGTCTTCATGACACATACAAAAATCCCTCAATGAATGCCAGGCAGAAAATTTCCACAGGCAGCAGACACCATTTTTTGCCACTTTTCTGTCTCCCTTGACTCGGTCTATTTTCATTGCATTTTATTAAAAATAGATATATTTCATGCTAAACACAGTTTTAAAGTAAAAAATAATCATCCACCAGCTTTCCAAACTAATGTAAGTATATACAATTTTGCCCATTTTCTTTCAACTCACGTGCACATTTTAAACAGATGCAGTCATAACATACATAATATTTTAATTCCACTGTTTCTTTTTAACATTCTAGAATGAATGTTTTTCCTTATCTTTCATGGTCTCCATAATTATAATTTTAATGGCTGAATAATATTCCATACACTAAATGCTCCATAATTTACTAAACAATTTCCCAACTGCTTTATACGGATTTTGTTTCTCAGAGAGCTTTTTGTAGTTGTTATGATAAGGCTGCTATAATGAATATTTTCCTTCATATAGGTTTTCTGCTTCTGCAGAATTACCTCCTTAGAATATGTTCTCTGGGGTGACATTCCTGGGTTAAGGGTTATGACCATCTCTGTAGTTTTTGCTTTGCATTGCCATATTGCTTTTAAGAGGATTACAGTGGTTTACAACACTCACCAACATTGTACAAAAATCCCTTTAAATGTAACCAGCCGGCTGCAGGCATAGCTCAGCAGTTGAAGCCCTTGCCTAGCAAGTGCAAATCCCTGGGTTCGATCCCCCAGCACCTCGTTAGCCAGGAATGGTGGCACGTGCATGTAATCCCAGCATTCAGGCAGCTGATGGAGGAGGACTGCGGTGAGTTCAAGGCCAGATACACAGCGAGCCTAGGCCTGGACTACAGAGCAAGACCCTGTCTCACCAAATAGACAGATAGATGAATTAAGAGAGAGAGAGAGAGAGAGAGAGAGAGAGAGAGAGAGAGAGAGAGAGAGAGAAATAATTATAACTAGATGCCTTTTGTGGAATCAATCATCTTTACCATCCAAAATTTTCTCCCAAGGTAGAAGTTCTTGACTCTGTTTTCCTCTTTTGTAAAATGAAACCTTCATGGAATCGGGCTGGTCCAAAATTCCTTCACCAATTATATTGATTGACAGTATAGCAGTTTGGATGCCATGTAACCAGGAGAAAGTGGGCCATCCGCCCCTGCCAGGGCTGCTCTTCTGTGGTGGGAGCTCCCACTGGCTGTAAAGAGGGACTTGTTACGAAGAACCATCTTGCACAGGGTTTCTGTCTTGTCTACATGTATCTCACTAGTTCCCTAAGTTTTTTTTTTTTTGATAGCTTCTTTTCCAAGCAGCATTATTCAGTGGATCATATGCTTACTTTAGCATTTTAAGTCTTGAGCCTTCATCTTCACTCTGCACCACCTGCAATGAGTCCTGTGGAAAAACACTTCTTTTCCAAGAAAGCCTTTACTTTTTTCCCTATCAGTCTTTCCTCTTGGGCAGGATCTGTGCAAAGCCAGCACTCTGGTTTTTGGCACTTCCTGCATTCTCATCTTGAAGTATAGTGAGGTGCTAATTAAACCCAGAGCTAGGCTTCTGTGCTGCAGGGGCTCACCCACCCACCTGCATTCTGGTGATCCCCACTCTCTGTAGCCTAGGCCCACCCAAAAATATCCCCCACATATCTGCTTAGGAAGCCCAAATATCCAAAGCACTCAGCTGGTGGAAGCTTAGAGAAAGCACAAAACCGACACCAGATACGTGGAGATAATCTTATCCTGTTCTGCAAGATTAATTCCTAGACATGTTTTCTTCCATATTGGTTTCCATTCCGCATGCCCAACCCCCTTTTGTATTCTTTCCCCTCACCAAGTAGACAGTTGAATTCTGTGTCTTGTTCAGAGTTTATGAGAAATCAGAGTTCCTAATAAATTCATTCTAGTCCTAAGGACTCAGGGGGATGAAAAGATTGGACACTGTGCCCATAAGGAAGGACACCAGCAAAAGGTGTTGATCAAAGCATTCACACGACGTTAAGATTCCAAGAGAAGAGGACTTAGCCTTCTCTCACATTCTATGTGTCAGATCAAACATCTGTCAGAGTGTGCTACGGTCAGGTAATGGAGAAAGCTACATTTCAGAAACCAGATTCTTACAAAAACCATCTACCCCAGATTTATTGTGTGTCTTTTTACCCCTCTCTTATGCAGAATATTTGGGAAAGAAATTGCTGCTCCTTATGCTGCATAACATCAGAAGCACTAGATTAAAGTATATGTCACACACACACACACACACACACACACACACACACAAACATGCACACAAAGCAAAGCTTTTAGTCAACTACTGTGGTCTTCCATGGAAGAGATGCTGTTTTGATGGCATTACATAATATAAAAATGACGCACAAAATGAAAATGAGGCCTTGTAACACTCCCATTGACACATTATCACCTTCTAATATCATTCTTTTGTGCCTATTTAAATCTCAAATTAATTTTTATAGGCTATTACATTTACCAGTAAGTATGTGTCATCCACATTTTAGACCTGAGACTTCTACCTGGAACATTTTTCCTTTAGACCCAGCTGTAAAGCTGGTATCTAATTTCAGGACATCGAACACTGAACTGTGAAAACCAATATGTTATAAGAGATAACACTCTGACAATTCTAATTCTTTAAAAGAAAAATAATACTTTTAGCCTATGCTCTGTGTACAGCAGAAATGATTGTTACCTAAACAAGTGATATAGACTTAGATTCGTGGGCTCAATATTCTTCAGTAGTGGGGAAGGGCCATTGTCAGAGTAGACAGGGAGGTTCAAGGTAATGAGGACAAATAATAGGAACAATAAGTTTTAAGCCAAAACTGAGACATCAGAGAAAGTGCCTCTGACAAAGAACTCAGAAAGATCTGTGGAGAGGAAAACTCTTCTCTACAGTGCTTTTTTCCCCCACGATGCTACAACTTAAGGAACTTAAAAATATATTTCTCCATCTTTCTTCAATCAAAACAATTGTGCTTTGTTTCCTGGAGCACATGTGTTTCTGAATTCCAAGAACAACAGAAAACCCTAAGTCTTTCTAAAGAGGTAAAAGCAGACTGTCAACAAATTGCTATTAGAAATCTTATGGGAAGCAGTAGAGTCTAGAAAACAAAAGAGGTGTGTTTTCCAAGGTATGTCTATTTTGAATATAGACACATTGCCAAGTCAACGTATCAAGGAAAGATGCGATAGTTTTAGGCCTGCGAAGATTTGGAAAGCATACCTCCACACAACCACTTCTGACAGAATGCACTTGAGCAATATAAAAACAGATCCAAACAGAAGGAAGGCATGAGATAAGAAAAGAAAAAAAATGCTGACCAAACAACCAATAAACCTAAGGCTGTCTATGTTAATCAGCGTGGTACTGACGGAGTATCAGAGCCTAGAATACAGGCCTACCTCAAATAACCAGAAAATCAGATCAAATATATGAAACACTTATCTTTAGCCATTGGATGCCCGTTAATGCACGTTAGTGTGGACTGGAAGTAATAAATATATAAAAATATAATATGAAATATGAAATAAAATTATAGCCTTAGGATTTTCCCAGTTTCTGCTCAAGATGAGTTTTTAGACCTCAGTCTAGGGAAAAAGAAACAAAGTATCTCACTGGTGCTGCTGAATTGAAGATATATACTTCAGAAGTCAGAGAAATACTTTATAATTCAAATAGCAAGATTTGTGGAGAAACATAGCAGAAAAGAAAAAGCTGCACAAAGACCCAGTTTCAGGGATCTCCAGAGGAGTTTCTCCAATTTTTGTCTGAGTGATATAATGTGTATGCATGAGAAAATTTATTTCTAAGTCAGCTCTGGGAAGGAGTTGGAGGATTAATTTCTGGAGCTCCCACAGGGCCAGCAGTAGTTTGTATTCTAATGGGCCTGAAGTGAAAACTACGGGCACAGGGCACTAGATAAAGTTCTCAGGGGCTCTTACTTTGGGAACAGAGTCACCCCAGCTAAAAGCTGTTCTGGACCTGCAGTCACAAACCTTCAAAGTAAGCCTCTAAGGAAACATATTCCAAGTATTTTACTATATCTCAAAATAAAAATCCCAACAATAGTTAAGGGAATAAAGCAAACTCCAGCATCTCATTTTATAAAATTCAAAATGTCTAGTTCTAATTTAAAAAAAAAAAACACGAGGCTCACAAAGAATCAGGAAAATCTGACGCTTTGACAAGCAAGAAATCAATTAAGGAAACATCATCAGTGAAAGGAATAGGTTAAGGAAAGTCAAATTCTACCCTTCCATAAAACAAGAGCCACACAAAACTGGCAAAAAACAAAGAGCCTTCAGATTCTATTTTTTTTTAGAACCCTGGAATTAAGCAAGACTTACAGCAGTTTGCTACTTGATCGCTTTCTGGATTTTCTTCTGCCAGCTCTGAAAGTGGTTGAGTCAACAATAGCTTTCTGCTTCCCTGAAGATGGAGTGTTTAATTGTAATTAAAAGTGTACTCTCATCCTTTAGTGCTCAGGAAGAAAGGTGTGATTGTGACCAATATTTGTTATTTGCAAGACACCTCGGCATAGTACTTGGCGCTCGTGAAGCCCTTGGTGTGTAATTACCTGTCACCTGGAGAGCTATTAGTTTCTTTCTCCTTCCTCAAAGGACAAATGTGAAACATGGAAGCATCCATCAAGATGAGGGATTAAAAATATTTTAAGAGATGTCATTATTTACATACTACATGGCCCTGAACCAGGTTGACAGATCCAAACCATGACCCGATGAGCTCACAGCTTGAAATCACAAAGCTTCAACCACCGAACTAGAGCAGCTGGAATTAGTGGACAGGACGAGTGACAGCAGAGAGAGGAGCCACAAAGTATTCCGGTCTGTAGACACACAGAGGTATTTACATGAACACGAGATTCAGGGTAGCAGTGCTAGGGGAGGTTGTACAAATTGAGAAGTAACAGGGCAGGTGTGAGAACCAACATCAAAATCATGTCTCTTTTTCCAAAATGTCTGCCTGTAACTCTTTCTTCATATTAGACAATTGGCCCATAAATATACCCAGTTACTGTCTAGAGATTTAGGGTCAAGCAAGATGTTCACATGCTCCCCACCTAGAGAACATTTGGTTGAGTCAAAAGGTAGTCACTGTGATTCTTCTCTCTCTCGCTCGCTCAAGCTCGCTCTCTGTCTCTCTTGTTGTGTCTCTTTCTCATTCTCTCTCTTTTTCTCTGTCTCTGTCATTCTCTCTCTCTCTCTACACACACACACACACACACACACACACACACTGTATTTAGAAGAAAGTGTGTAAAAATATATGAGAAGCCATGAAAGTCAGATTCCCTACTTCTAATTGGCTTCAACTGAGAGTTAAGTGCACGTAAGAGTGCCTGGGCTCAGCGCTTTATGTGTAATTATCAGAAACATGATTTTGAAATGACACTTGCTACCCAGTGTAACCACTCCTGCCTGAGACCCAGTGCTGCTTATTTTCATATTTTAATAAGAGCCTACTATAATTCAGACAACGTAACCTTTACATCTGTGAATAAACCTCTGGATTCCACTCTTCTGTGCAATTTCCTAATAATTAGCTAACTCCTACTAATGATACAGTGCTGGAGGAAGTATTTTTGCTACAGGACGTACTGAGCAGATATTTTAAATGGTATTATCACACATTATGAAATACTTAGTTTTTCTACTCTGTATGTGCGTCTTCTCTCTTCCTTATTTTATGTTCACATTATCTTTTTTTAATCCTTCTTCCTCTCTTTGCAATGTCAACCTTGCTAGGGGCTAATGGAGTTTTCTCACCCCTAATTAAAACATCCTGAAGCTCACACGGGTTTCCTTCTCTCCAAGAGCTTATTGCAACACTCTGCCCATACATTAGCTGCCTTTGCAATGAGTCAATACCCCTAGATGACAGGAATAAACTTTTTTTCTGGGGTAATGGCTTGAACTCCCTGGTTCAAGCCTTTGCCATCTTTCTCGAAGCCCACGCTAATGAACTCTTCCGTGACACCTCTGGTTGGTTCTTCTCCCTGTAATCCATTCTCTCGCAGCGGCAAGAGCTTTGAGGTTTTTTAAAAATACAATTCTATTCTAATAATTCTCTTGCTTAAAACTCTCCCTTTGTTTTGCTCATGCAATGACATAGTTGTACAGAGAAGAGCGAGAGCTGGCCTCTTCCTCCTCCATCCTCGCCCCACGCCCTCCTCCCTTGCCCCACCGACTCCATTCCTCCTGTTTCCTGAGCCCACAAGCTCTTCGCTTCCTCACTGTTTGCGTCACCTGCTCTCTCCCTGCCGGGAACACCCTTTCCAAAATCTTCCTGTGGCTGGTTTGTCATTCAGGCTGCTGTCTAATGGCATTTTCAGAAACAGACCCACTCTGCCCATTCAAACAAAAACATCTCTCAAGCTCCATGTATCACATCAACCTGTCATGTTCTCATCATATTTTCATGTTGGTTTCTTTATTTTCTGTTTGCTTTATACCTCCACTATAATAAATATCACAGTAAAATAAAGAAATTGACTCTTTTCTTCACAATTTGCCTTATTTGGAACAGTGCCAGACATATACAGTAGGCATTTAATATGCACATGGGGAACAGAGAAGTATGTATCCATGATGTCTTCTTAATTAGAAAAATATACAGTAGGGAAGAGTATATCTCTGATTTATAGCTACATGTGCTATGCGGCTGTTTGTGTGTCAAATTTGTTATGGACACATAAAATATGAAAGTAACAGACATAAAACAGTCATAATCTCTAGATAATTGTGAAAACATCTCTTCCTTCTACAAAAGGAAATGTCTACATTTTTCAGTGTTCTCCAATTACCATCTGTCCTAGTCAGCTTTCCTTCACATGACAGAATATCTGAAACAACAACTTAAAGGAGGAAAGATTTATTTTAGCTCAGGGTTTCAGAAGTTCAGTCCATAGTCAGCTGGCTTCATTGCCTTCAGGCCTGTGGTGAGGCAGAGCCATCATGGCGGAAGGGCGCAGCAGGAAAGAGCGTGGAAGCCAGGAAGCAGGGGGTCATGTGCTAATGGACTTCCTCATTCCACTCTTGTTCCACCTGGGCTCTCAGCCTTTTGGATGGTACTGCGCACATACAGGGAGGATAACCCACTTGGTAGGCTGTCTCACATGCCAGTCGTCCCTAGAAGCACCTTCACAGATACGCCCAGGAGTATGCTTTACATATTGCCTGGGAGTCTCAGTCCAATCAAGTTGACAAGCAAGGTTAACCATCACTGCACCGTGTATTCCAAAACAGATTCTTACTCCCCAACAACATTTGTGTGTGTGCATGGGTGTGTGTGTTGGTACAGATAACACCTAGGACTTTGCACATGCTACATGTGAGCTCTATCAATGAGCTGTACCCCACTCCCTGGTGTTCTTGCTAAGTCCCCCTAGTAGCACAAGTGATGGCCAATGCACCTCTGTGGAGCCTGACGACACCTCCTATCTTAGCTTTTTTTTTTTTTTTTTTTCCATTTCTGGGACACAAAACCCAACATCCACAACTTGAGAGGGAAAAGATTTGTTGTAGCTTACAGTTTCAGAATGTCTCATACCATTCATAGGTAACCAGCAATGGTGGAAGCACATGGCAGGGTAGTCTGAGGAAAGATCTTCATGGCACAGCAGACAGGAAGCCAAGAGCAAGGAAAGCCAGAGCAAGCATATATCCTTCCAGGTCCTGCCCCAGTAGTTTACGCCTTTTGAGTCAAACTCCACTGATTCACCCTTTTGGTCAAGCGCCAGTGTTCTGCCCCGGATTACCAGGTCCGATCTCTTAACAGCACATGGTTCCCTAGTAACTCCGCAGCATCCAAATATGTGAGCCTTTGGGGGAACTTCCAGATCCAAACCACGACACCTCCCCAACTTGAAGGCCAAACCCCTGGTGTTGAGGCACTTGGTGGCTCCCAGCTATGGTGTATGTGAGAGCACAGAGGACACAACACTATGCTAAATATGGCATCCATGGATTCACGCAGAAATCTGGCCAACAGCAAAGTGCTTAACCCATGGGACATCCTGGTGGCTCTTTGAAACACCAACAGAAATAAGGTGTACACAAATCACATGAACCCAGAGCCCCTAGCAAGAGCTTCAAGCGCATGAGCATCCAATAAACCTCCACTGAACAGAGCTGGATATTACAGGTTTATTGTCCACAATAAAATAAGAGGCAGAACACGCAGCTTGCTGCCCCATCCTGGAAGAGCTCTCAGATCTATGCCCTTGGCAAAACGACCCCATCCACCCGTGAACTCTGTGATTTAAAGAGGATGGAAATTGCAGCAGGACAGCGAAGGCGACGTGGCCCTGATGTCCCTGTGCTGTCAATTCCAAGACATCCACTTCTCGTGTCACCGTGAGGAACTGGCAAAGCAACTCAACTGGGGAGAATTAGATGCTTTAGAGTTTTGTCTTTCTTAACAGTTCTTAGGGGTCTACTGGCACTCTGCTGCAACCACGGCCATTTTCCCGATTGAGACAATGACAACCAAATCAGCTTTGGTTGTGTGTTTATGCAAAATCAATCACTCAACACTATAATTATCAGCCACACTGAAGGAATCGAACTTAACGACGAGAGACAGCAGCCCAATGCGTATGACATGGGAGAGGAGGGTGGGGAGAAGGGAGAGTTGTTAACTGGTCAATGAACATGCCTGGGCCTCTGCAATTTTTATTCTGATGAATTGTTGGCCCAGGAGAGACCGTCCGGCCTGTCTGCTATCGTACCGTTCTGCTGGGGCAGTCTCAGCGGAGGCAACGGGGGCTGTTCACGAAACTGGAGGCAGGGAAGTGGAGCTAAGCGAGCGCTGGATGTGGCGCAGCCTGTTTTCAGATCAATAACCAGTTCTTGTGCAAGTGATGTAGGACTATATAGAATGAGTCTCTCTGGTTCATTTTTATCAAGGTGAAGTGAATTTTATTGCATCTGTTACGATCAATTGACAGCAAATAAGGAGAAGGGAACCCAAACAAAAGAGGGAGGAGTGGCTCCTCCGAGGGTAGCCGGGGACCTGCCACCTCATTCCAATCGCTCCCCACAGGCCGGGATCCTGGGGAGCCTTTTATCACGAGGTTTCTGCCTGAACAGGAGCAAAGAAGACCTGGTTCCAGGAGCTTCTCAGCTGCACCAAGTTCCCCGTGAATTTCTCATTCCGTAGTCTTATCTAACAGCGCTGCACTGGAGAACGAAGCTGCCATTGTAATGACATGCCTTCTACATCATTATACACACTTCTGCCCGGAGAGAGGGGTTGGCTCTGTAAACAAAACAATCCCGGTCCGTGGGGTGACGTTGAGAAGCACACGGGAAGCGTGCGATTGCTTCACCGAATGTGTCGGCAAGGTACCCAGAGGGCACGTGACTCCAACATTTGGGCCACGTCAGCTTGAAGTCGTTTGCAGAGGGAGTCAATGGTCTTAACAGCCACAGCAAAGCCTCCCGAAATCAGCCGTGGCTTCTGGGTTGGGAGGGCGATGCTTTGGATAGCACTCGCCGTCCTGGGATGCCTTCCTTTCCGTCAGTGCTGTGCCACAGTCCATCCTCCCACTGTGACGCTGGCATGTGCCTCCCTCCTGTCCACCTGCTGCGGTCATGCTCCGCCGGTCCAGGCTCTCCCGGGTTTCTCCACCACAGCTTCCTTCCCGCCCGCACGGCGCACCCCGCCCTCGCTCCCCTGCAGGAACCCCCAGGTTCCACCTGCCACTCTCAGTCACGTGGGCCTACGGAAGGACCTAGCCTCTCAGTGACTACACAAAGTAAGAAGACCAGTAATCTCTTCATTAGGATTTCTAAAAATTAAACTAGACACTGCATGGAAAACACTTGGCACCATGACTTAGGAACATTACTATTTATTAAATGTTATTGTCACTTTTTTATTATAACAGAATTTTAAGAAATCAGTCTTCCCTGCTTCTAGTCCATTGGCTCAAGTGAGGATGATGGAGAACCCCCAGTAATTCCTTCCTTCCTCAGGTCATGTAACAAGCCAGGTCATTGGAGCATCTGGGCTACAGGAGTAGCACAGCAGTTAGAGTGCTTGCCTACTAAAGGCAAAGCCCTGGGTTCTATTCCCCAGCACCACATAATCGGGGTGTGGTAGTGCGTTCTTGTCACCACAGCACTCAGGAGGCAGAGGCAGGAAGATTTCTGTGACTGTGAGGCCTGTCTGCACTACATAGTGAGTTTAATAGCAGCCTGAACTCCAGGCTGAGACCTTGTCTCTAAAAGGGGCAGGAACATCTGCTCCCCTGGCTACAGTAATTGGTTCAAGGACTGGTGTATCATTGTGATTTATGGGAACAATTGAGAAAGGACAGATTCTTCCCACTGGGTTTTCTGTAGGGATGTTGATTGTCACCACAAAAAATAGCTTTTCTGGAATGAAGCCAAAACAGCTGAAGTCATTGAGAAAGAAGGTGAGCACGCAATAGAGTCCAGGTGACAGGATGTGGGCACCTGCATCCATTCGTGCCTGCACACAATCACACAAAGTGATTGGCAACAGGCTGAGCCCTGACAGAAGAAGCTCCCCCAGGTCCTCTGTGTACCTCCAGGACACTAACAAGCAGAGTCCAACATGCCTTGACAGTGCCCACCACTGTTAATTATGCAAAACAGGTGCTTGGTGTTTTTAACCTAACTTGTTTTTAAGTCACTCCAAGCCCAAGATGATCCATGACCTGGATCTGCACATCCTCAGCTGTCTGGTACTTTCCAACTAGGCTTCCCTCTGCTTAAAGTAGCCCTTCTTGCAAAGGAGAGACAGTGCCCTAAAGGTCACATCTTCTCCCACTCCTGCTCATGTGTCCCTTCCTAGCCTATGCCCTGTGGAGCTGCCTGAAGGAGAGGTGCTATTGTAAACCACCTTCGTGCTCCAGGCCCACATCCTCTCCAGGTAATAAAGGAGCTGCCTGGCACCCAGAGGTACTAAGCTTTCACTGAAATCATGAGGACTAATCCCACCTACACTTCACATGACTGGTTTCTTCATACAGCATCCAAGCCACCATACACCTATGACTCAAGGCTCCCTCTGGCATCTGGTCTGTTATTAGCAAGAGCCACTCACCTCACCTCTTTTGCGAAACCTCCACATTGACACCAGTAGTTCTCAGAGCTAGTCTGTGGATTAGCAGCGTCAGCTTCACCCGGGACATCATTAAAATCTTAAACTCTCAGGTCCCGTCACAGACCTGCTCATTAGAAACTCTAAGCTTGAGGTCCAGTAATTTGTGTTTAAAATTTTCCCAAAGATTCTGGTGCTTTTTTTGGAACAAAGATTTCCCCCCTGAAAATGCAATGTTGTGGTTCAGATCTAAAGTGTATCCAAAAGTCTCGCGTGTCTAGAAGGCGATTGGAGGAGGAGGGCAGGCTACTCAACCACAGACACGTTCAGTAGCTGAATGTGTGGCTGGAGACAGTCACCGGGGTGTGGCCAAAAGGACATATTCTTTCCCTGTCTCCTCCCTTCTTTTTCCACTTCCTGGCGGCCATGAGTTGAAGGGCTGTCCTCTGCCAGACTTTTCCACTGTTCTGTGTCTGTCTTAGAACCAGCTGTCTTGGACTGAATATATTGGAAACCGCGAGCCAACCACACTTCTCCACCTTTAAGTTGCAGGTGTGGGGGTTGTTCCAGTAACTAGACAGTTGACTAATATTTCTGTAATTTCCAGTATGAATATAACCTATATTCCTAGTAACTCTTTCATGACTGGAGATTTCCCCTTCTACCTATCCTTCCCCTCTGTTTGGACATAGTGTAGGTGTGTCCTGATTGCTTCACCTTGCTACTCTCCAACCACTTACCCTTCTTTCTCCCAGACCCTTGAAAGCACAGACAGTCAAAACTTGGTATCCATCAACGTTCTTGGTTGCTGCCACCTACCAACATCCCAATCTCTGCTCCTCAGTTAAGGTGCTGTAACCTCTTAATTTCTCCTTTCATCTCCATCTCTGTCTGCAGTCATTCCAAGTGACTATCTTATCCCCAGGAAGAATCAATCACAGTTTCCTTAACATAATATCCTCCACCCTCCACTTCAGCACCTCCCTCCCATTGTTCTAACTTAAGAATCATTTCACCAATAACAAACACAACCTCTATATCATCCCATCCTTCGAGTCCTTCTTCCTGTACCCGCCAGTTCTCCTATTCTGGTCCACCTCATCCAACTCCTCTTCAGACTCTAGAGAAATGATCCATGTATTGACACATCCATACACCTTTTCACTACTTTCACGATTCCCATCTCTGCTTCTCCCTTCCTGATCCTTCCATGAGCTACAGACACACAATTATGACTGCCTAGGAGATAGCCCTATTGGGATGTCTGAAGCGCTACCTTCAGTCAGGAACATCTTAAACCAAGCTCTTATTTTCAAAGCCCCCAAACCTTGCTCTCTTTTCCCAGACTTCCTATAGTTCAGTAAATGGCACCACCATTCAGGAAGTTCAGATCAAAACCCCCAAATGATCATCTTTTATTTTTTCTTTTTAATGTATTCTTCACCCAATTCTTTAGCAATATTGTAGGCCTATCAATGTATTTTTTCAACTGAACCATCACACCACGAGCAGCTTCTAAAGCTTCACTTAGCTCTGCTTAGAGGAGCACCCTGACTCTGAATGTTTTCTTGTTCTTCCTTCTCTCCCCAGTTCTCTCCTCCATCACATGGCCAGAGGGATGTCCCCAATGATCACAGTACACCACATCATCAACCACTGTCTTTCCATTGCAGGGGTATTAGGGAAGGATTAACCTCATACTGACCCATCTCCTCCTTCTCTCTCACAAAGATATTCTAGCCACACAAGCCTTCTTTCTGTCCCTCAAATGCATCATTTTCTATTATGCCTCCAGGTCTTTACACACGCTATTCACCCTGCTTAGAGTTCTCTGCCTTCCAAATATTTGACTGTCTTCTTGTCACTGTTTAGATTTTAGATCAAATAACATCACCTAAGATAAGCCTTTCCTAATACCCTGAAGAATCTTCATTCCTCCAGGCCCTCCCTCATCTAATTCCCTACTTATATGATTATTGTATTTAGCCACAGAAAATGTCTGATTATGAAAAATCTGTTCTCTTGTCTTCCCCACAAACCAAAATAAATGAAAGCCCCCTGAGGAAGGGAACTCAGGACACACACCTCATGCTTATCCCTTCATCCTGGAAGTGTGCTGAACACAAAGCAAACTCCATGTGTGTTTATTTAAATTGGAATCATAAAATTAAATTCAAAAAATGGTCCATAACTTAACATCGTACTCACAGATACAAAGTAGCAAGCTTCCAGACCAAGAAAATATTATCAACTGAAATTTAGATGGCTACATCTATGATTACAATACAAAGCGAAAATTTTCAACACGTAAAAACTTATTTACACACAAACATCGTGATCATCTAAATGCTTATGCTGTTATTTTAATTGCAATAAGTGTTTACTTCTGTGGTAGGGAAGGACAACTGTCCAGCAACATTTGGGTGACAGGAATTCTGAAATAATACAGAATGGGCAGAGAGACGCTTATAAATGTTTTAAGAGAGTTCAGAGTTCAGACATTGGACTAGTGATTCCAAACTGGAACTTCTTTCCTCCACATGGTCTTTGCACTATATGCCAAGGGGACAACCCTGCGGTGGCTAAGTGACTATCTCAAAGATATGCCTCCACCAAGTTGGTCAAGAAAAGCTTGCCAAGCATTAGCCAGAGGCCTCCACACTTTTAATCTGTCACTTTCTCAACTCATGTTTATAGAGACTTAAGATTGACTGATGGGGTGTTGGAAATCATTAGCTGCCAATTGACAGAGCTTGCCTGGGGCTGTGTGTGGACGGGAGCGTACTGTCTTTTCAGGCAATGTTTAAATTTACCTCGTATGGAGAGTGTTTAGGGAGTGTTAGGACATGTTTGACAGTATTCATTTTGTTTAGAACCTGAAGAAAATATGAAAACATTGAGCAGAAGGCAATTTCTGTTTACAGCCAGAAGAGAAAATTAGTTCTTCTTAAAAGCATGTTCTCCCTCTTCTGTGATTCCTGCTCTTATTACTGTCACCATCATCAAGAAGCCCGTATGAAGTCATGTTGTCATCAAAACTCACTTCTCTACCTTCCTCTAGTTGCCTCTTCCATCTTTCTTTCTTTCTTTCTTCTTCCTCTCTCTCTCTCTCTCTCTCTCTCTCTCTCTCTCTCCCCTGGGGATTGAACTCAGTCAATTTTTTTCATTGGCTCCTACCTGAGTTTTTCTCTAACATGTCCAATCCTGCATAATTAAATAAATTTTCTTCCTATATGTCCCATTCTCTATATCCAAGCATCGAAGTTTAGGGAGTGCAGGTTGATAAGTTGTGGCGAGGCAAGGCTGAATTCCTAAAGACATTCTAGGAGGTTGCAGGACCCAGTTTAAAAAAAAAGGCCCTTGCCCTATGAAATTCCTCATTGAATGATGAGATTACTCATTTATTCACAGCATGGCAAGACAGGAAGTAGCGAGCAATGGGCGGAGCTAGGAAAGCAGGGGTGTCCTTCCAGATCATGCCCCAGTGATCCACCCTTTTCCATCAGGCTCCATCTCCGGATTAACGGATTAACCCATGGTTGAGTCACCTTCCCAACACAGGTGGTTTTGAGGGAGCATTCCCATCCTAATCACAGCGCATGGCATAAGGGGTTTAAAACGTATTTTTCTCAAATATACAGAAGATAGGATATCAAGAGCTCCAAGTGGAACTTGAGCAGAAAGTAATCTCAGGGCAACATAATAGAGGAAAATGTCCTTAAGAGCAACTGTTCCTATAGGTTAGAAAATACATGCAGCCTAGAATACATATTTGCTGCATTCTTAACTCACCATGTTTATATCATGCTGCTTCAGAGCTCAGAAAATGTTTTTGTAATGATTGGTTCAGAGAAAATGATTTTAAAAATTCAAAGTTCTCTAATAACTCAACAAAAGAACGATGATACACTTCCACAATTGCTTTTTTCTGAAATACAATTTTATTCATCAGTTCATTCATCTATATTATTTTAACAGAATGTCTTCTTTTATTTTGAACATCTTTTTCATCAGATAATAAAAACTCAGTATAATTAATTCAGAACTTCTGGCATTTACTTCACCTCACTTGGCCTTCCTGTTGTAAGAACATTTCATATTGAGATATATAACCTTACCAAGGTTTTCAGTGTTCACTCTCTTATGGTTGATGGGAGGCATCGTGTTACCTAACAGATCTCTAAGGTTTATTTTCATTGCTTGACTGAAACTTTTCGCCTGTCAGTTACTAGTTTTCCATGTCCCTCTTTCCTCTGCTCTTGGCACCGCCATTCTACCCTGATTCTACAAACTTGACCATTTTAATATCTCACAGAAGAGGCATCATGAGGATTTTTTCTCTCTGGGCCCATATTTCACATAATAAAAAATAATTAAAAGTTTATATCTGTTGTCACTAATTGCAGAATTTCCACCTCTTTTGGGGCAGAATAGTTCTTCATATTTTTCCTTTGATCATTCACCATTCATCCACCTATAAATAGTTTGAACATTTTGGCTACTGTGGAAAGTGCTGCATAAACACAGGAGAGGTAGTATCTCTTCAAGAGACTCATTTCAATTCTTTAGAATAAATACTAGGAGTGGGGTTGCTGGGTCATATAGGAGCTCTACTTCGAATTTCTGATGAAACTCCATACTGTTCTCCACAGCAGCTGTAACATTGTTCATTCTTAGAAATAGTATAAAAGGCTCCAATTTTCTCCATACCTTCATAAACTTTACTTTGTTTTGCTGTTTTTATTTTTGTTTTATAATAACCATCCCAAGAGATGTGAGGGGAGAAGTCACTGGGGTTTGATTTGCCTTTCTGTGGTGCTGAGTCATGCTGGACATTAGTTATATGCCGGTTGGCCTTTGTTTGCTGTTTTCTTTGGAAAAATGTGCATTTGCGAGTTTTAAGCACGTGAGATATTTCTCCATTTGTTTGTGTCTTGCTTAATTCCTTTCATTTCTATTTTGTAGTTTTCAGTATACAAAACTTTAATTTCCTTACGTAAGTTTATTCATAGGTATTTTTTCTCATTGGCACTAGTCTAAATGGGAGTATTTCCTAATTTCCTATTGACAGTTAATTGCTAGCATCTAATTTTTGTATTCTGAAATTTACAAAATTTGGTGTTAGTTCTAGGAAGTTTCTTGTGTTTGGCTATTAGGGTTTTCTATGTGTAAGATCATATCATCTGTAACCCATATTCTTTTCTTCCTTTCTGATTTGACTGTCCTGTTTCTTCTTCCTTCCTTCCTTCCTTCCTTCCTTCCTTTCTTCCTTTCTTTCTTTCTTTCTTTCTTTCTTTTTTTCTTTCTTTCTGGTTCTGTTATACTCATTTTGACTAGGAATTCCAGTAGTACATCAACATGTGGCAGGAGGAGGCATGCTTTGTTCTTTGTCTTACAGAAAAAGATTTAGTTTTAACCTATTCAGTGTTATGTTAGCTGTGGGCTTTTCACACACTGCCATTATTATGTCATAGTAGTTGCTTTCTATTCCTAGTTCATTGAGAATTTTATCAAAAAAGTATGTGGACTTTTGTTAAATGTTTGCCCCCATCTATTAGATTGTCATCATGTGCTTTCTTCCTTTATTCTGTTAATGTAGGGTATCACATTTGTTGACATACATATTTTGAACCATTCCTGATTCCTGAGTTAAGTCATCCAATATGCTCATGGTTTTTGATTGTTCCAGTGTGCTGGTAAATTTAGTTTGCTACTATTTCATTGAGAATTTTTGCATCTCTGCTCATTGGGAATATTAGCCTACACATTTTTTTCTTTCTTTCTTTTGTGTGCTGGGGACCAAATCCAGGGTCTCACATGCTAAGCAAGTGCTCTACTACTGAAATACAGTGCCAACTTCTTTTTTTTTAATTGTAGTCTCTGTCTGACCTTGATATCTAGGTAATATTTTTCTGTAAGTTGAGTTTGGAAGAGCTTCCTCTTCTTAATTTTTTTGAAAGATCCTGAGTAGAACTGCTCCTAGTTCTCCAAATGATTTGGTAAAATTTGTCAGTGAAGCCATCTTTTCTTGGGTGTTTCTTTATTGGGGGAGGCCTTTTCCTTTTCATTACAAAGTTAATTTCCATATTATAATAGGTCGTTCAGACTTTCAATATATTTCTTTCTTGCTATTTTATGTTTCTGGGACATTATGTTTCTCGTTTGTTCAGAATTTCTGGTATACAATTGTTTATGAAAGTCTCTCTTATGATCCTTTTGATTTCTATGGTATATAACATCTTCTCTTTCATTTCTAATTTTATTTATTTGAGTATTCTGTCTTTTTCCCCCTTAATCTAGCTAAAAGTTCATGGCTAGGCAGTTTCTTTCTGATCATTGGGAACTCCACTAAAGTCAAGATCTCTGCTGTGTAAGTATCTCTAATCTCCCTACCAACTTTGTTCAGTCTGGTTTTGCTCTCCCTTCCTCCAAATTAAGAAGTCCTTCAATTTGTTTCTGATTTCTAACAAAAAAAGTTTGCTGTGAATTATTGCTGAATTGGAGCATTTGTGGGAGAAAGGAGAGCCTTGTCTTTCTATCTTGTTGTGTTACTGACATCACTCTCAGACATTTACAATAATCTCATATTGCAAGCCAAATGCTATAGTCATCAATTTAGTTACCCTCTCATACCTGATCATCACAACATTGTCACACACATGAGTTGATTGTGTGATGTGATTTGATTGCATAACGTTATTATCATCTAGATTTTACATACAAGATAATTTAGGTTTGGGAAAGTTGAATAATTTCTTCAATATCTCCAAACTCATAAGATACAAAGGAGGAATTCTAAGCACATTTGTCTAACAAATAGAGCCACATCTTAAGCACCATGATATTCTGTTTCTGCACAGAAGTAAATGAAAATATTACTATTAATTCTACGTTATATCCCTTGCAGGTAAAATGGATCTCCAACATGGATCCTAAAAATAAAGTGGGTGCCTACATTGAGCACATCACACACGCGTGCACGAATGTCTTGAACTACGCTGTGTGCTGAAAGAAAATCAGACTTATGCCTGCTTTGAGGAACAACCTCTTCAGAAATAAAGCAAGTATTTTTTTTTAGAATTCTCAAGAAATATTGGGAAAAATCATTTATTACAGTCTAGCGTTTAGAAAGGCTTCCTAAAGAAGCTGATGCATAGGAGTTAGATGTCAGAAGAAAACTAATAAAGGGTTTACAGGCTGAAGAAGCAGGACATGTAAAAACTCAAAGATTTGAAATAGTATGATGAGTACAAAATCCTCAAAATAGTTCAGCACTTCTCATGTTCTTAAGGAGGAAATTATGGAATGAGTGGAGGGATAGGGAGACCATATGCCCAGATTTTCCTGATATGATACAGTGTTATACCAGTTTTTCCAACATACTCGAAAGTATCTTAATTTGGGTTATAGAGCATATAGCTATAATGTATATGACTGGAGAGTCACCTTGCAGATGAGACTATGCAATGAAATAAAGTCTGAATCACAAAGTCAATAATATCATACTGAGAAGTTTTCAAAAGTATACTATATTTACTAGTGGTATGCAGGAGGTGGTTTTAGCCACCAATAAACTTTTTATGTTAATAATTGCATAGGTAATTTAATGTACATTGGGGAGAAACAGCTAGTACATCCAACTCATCATTTAATTAATTTTATTATTTTGGAGCAACTAGAATTATTATTGGCAGGGCTGGAGGAATATCATGGCAATTAGAGCACTTGTCTAGCAAGTGCACAGCCCTGAATTTGATTCCCCAGCACTACATAGCATGCATAGTGAGAACACGCCTGTAATCCCAGCTCCTGGGAGGCTGAGGCAGAAGGATTGGTGTGAGTTCCAGGGCAACCTGGGCTACATGGTAAATTCATGACCACCTTGGACCACACAGCAAGACCCTGTCCCCCACAAAAAAAAAATTACTGTTGGCATAATCACACATCTTACCTAGGCCCATGAAATGCAAGGCCCAATGCTCTGGCAGGAATGTTTCAAATTTTAAACCAAATGAAATTTCTCTTGCAACTGCTTGGAAATTTAAAAGAAGACCTGGTATGAATTGTTGTCTAGATTCTCATACATTGAATGTCTGTGGTGTATCAGTGAATTATTTCCAACGAGACATTAAATATCACCATCAGTACTATTAGACTGGCAGCAATATATAAGGACTCCAAAAAGTAGTGATAAGATGGAAAGAAATGTGCTTAGCTTTATTTGAAAACTAAAATCAGCAGGACATGATCCTTGAGCAGATGAAGGTGAAAAAAAAAAAAAAGGAAACAGTATAGTTTGAGTCCCAGGTCTCCGACTCAGGCAACCAAGTGAAAAAGTGGTCCCACCGACCAGAGCCAGGGCTATATTTCTAGTGCCATAGAAATAGTGGATTGAAACCAGAGCACTATGAACTCACCAACACTCCAACCACAAGAGCAAAAGTAAATAGGAGGTAGACGAGCTGTCTGCAAAAGAGCATCGGATTTACATTTAGAAGAATTTGGTTCAGATTTTAGTTTTGTTACTTCATCTTGAAAAATGTGCATAATGCGTTCGAAGGTTGTTGTGAGAATTAAATGAGAGGCTATGTGTGAAAGCGCTTGTAAATTGTAAAGTGTCAGTTGTTATTTTGAAGTAAATAAGCAGAAGTGATAATGAATTCTAAGAGTTTAGAGATTATAAGGCTCAAAGGCAATTTAGGGAGACAGACCACGTGGACTCGCCTCACTGTGCTGTGCTTAAATTATCACTCACAGATGAGAATCTGTTTTATTTTTTTAAATCTCTGGGAAAAGGTAGCCTTATTAACTGATTTTAGAGTTTCAAAATCACTACTCAGCAACACTGAATTTCAGCATATTTTGATTCCTTTTGTTCTATATTCTTTGGACTCGTATAGTCTTACAAAACTCTTCATGAGAACTCTCAACCTCTTCCTCAGGAAGTCAAAAAGTAATTTCTATTTTAATCTACCTATAAGCTATTGCATACATGTGTTTCTCAGAGTAACCAGAATAATATAACACTGTTTCTTTGCCCTCTTAAGTCCTTCTCAGAAAAATGCAGGTTCTAAATAAGAAAGGCTTACTGAATACTATTTTTTTCCAACCGAAACATCAAGTTTTACCACTTACAATGTAGGTGAGCTTGTATCAGCTGTCTGGAAGTGGATTCAGCCATGCCCGGTGTCACACCATGGCAGGTCAAACCGGGGCTGGGTTGATTAGATGGACAATAGAGTCAAGAGAAACAATGGAGCTGAGAGCACTTTGCAAATTGTGAATACCTATACCAAGCAAGCAAGGCTCATTATATGTTACTTAACTTCTCTACAGCCTTGGAAGACACGTTTGTATATATAAGGTCTTCATTTTAGACAGTGGAAAAAAAGATGTGAAAAGTCACATCACTTGCTCAGGATCTTCTAGCCAATCGGCAAGACATAATCCATGAGAATGACCTGTGGTAATGAGTGTTCATAGTCAGAACTTCAAAATTTCTATTGATAAGGCTGATAGGTCACAGCTGATAGGTCTGGCTATCTTAAAGGTGGTTGGCTTGTGTTCATACAAAATTGTTTCTGTGTGTCTTCACCCATGTATCTGAACTCTACTGGAGTGACACATGGGGCCTCTATACTTATAAGTGTGTGTGTGTGAGAGACAGAAAGAGAGAGAGAGAGAGAGAGAGAGAGAGAGAGAGAGAGAGAGATCAGAGACAGAGTATATAAGAACAGATATATATGTGGTGTGGTGAAAGATGCAAACAGTTTCTCTTCAATATTAGTCCCTTTTCCATATATATATATATATATATATATATATATATATATATGTATGTATATATATATATACATACATATATATATGGAAATATATATATATACATATATATATAGAAATATATATATATATATATATATATAGAAATATATATATATATATATATATATATATATATATATGGAAATATATATATATATCAGGAACATTGGGTCAACATTACAATTCCTTTTCCTTCCCCTTTTGACCCTTCCACCTCCTCCCTCATGCCCCTTGACTATCAATATCACACCATTTAGTTCTTAAAAAT
>PVKB01004854.1:0-95720 GCA_004027205.1 Ctenodactylus gundi | reverse complement strand
ATATATATATATATATATATATATATATATATATATATATATATATATATATATATATATATATATATATATATATATGGAAATATATATATATATCAGGAACATTGGGTCAACATTACAATTCCTTTTCCTTCCCCTTTTGACCCTTCCACCTCCTCCCTCATGCCCCTTGACTATCAATATCACACCATTTAGTTCTTAAAAATGAGAAACCACAGACCCAACATTAGTCTCTTTGCATGAAGTTCCAGATTCACATCATCTGAACAGAGGCAGTTCATGTTTGGTCCTACTGAGCTGCCGTAGAGAGAACGGAGACCCCTCCAAAGAAGAAACTAAAGGTTCAAATTTCTTACCACACTAGGCAAAGTATCGAGCAGCCACCTAGGAGTGTGGTTCTGATGGCCACATGGTCCTTCTGAGATCTGGGTCACTTTGCCAGTGGGTCCCAAGAGGTACAAAAGCTGATACTCAACTTCCTAGCTCCATGTGCAGAGCTCCCCTCTGCTCAGACCTGCTGACAGTAGCCCTGACCCTTGTCAGAAGCACGGGAACAACAAGGTGTGGACTTCAAGTTTCATCAGCTAAACCTAAGTATGTGAGTGTTTTATAGACCGGTAACAGAGAGGGCTAGAATTCCAAGCCAGGAGACCTCATACTAAAAGAACTCATTCTCTTACCTTAAAAAACATATTCCTAAAAGCCAATCACACATTGCAGCATTTTCTAAAATATCAGCATACCACCAAAGTTCAAACTCATGTATTAAATTCTGGTTGACATAGACAACTTCATATCTAAACCTAAAAATCTATTTTTGTGTATTTTATGGGTCCTCTGATCAGCAGAAGCAGAACAAAGGAAGGAGATCTCTGTGTAACCAAGGCAGTATGCAGGAAAACCTCCACAATACTGACAATTACAGATTTTCAATGACATCAGGAGTCCTTATTTCATAAAGTCAAAAAAATCATCCTCTTATCCATTTAACGAATGTTTAATTGATTGCTCGTTCTATTAGGCCTGGCAGTTTCAAGTTTAATGTTGATTATACAGTTTATCATTTTTAATGGGCAGATAAGAATTTGAGATCATAAAACTTATATGCAACAAGTGTTGATCCTGGGCTCAACTTTCCAGCATGCCACGCAGTTCTGGGCTGCTTTTGCTCCCTCTGTACCTTTTCTTTCCTTTTCTCCTACTCTGCTATCCAATCCACCTGCCGCCAAATATCTTCAAAATGCAGAAGGAATACAACTAATTTTACTATTAGCTTAAGCAAAGCAAATAAGATGTAAATCCTCTGCCAAAGAAGACACACGGTGCATTCCAAAGCCTACTTTTACACGCAGGTTTAAACGATGTTTGGTGTGATTCATGCCACTGTTCCCCTTCCAGTAATGCAGAGTTAATCAGGTGGCCTTCATTTTCCCTGCCTAAAATTCTAGAATGTCATCCAGCATTTTGAGAGACCTCGTATTCTTTGCTTCAGAAATATACAAAAATCCAGCTCAGGTGATCAGACTGCGCCCACCCGACTCTCACACAGAGCTTTCAGGGTGCTTCTATATGATTCTCAAAGACTACACGGAGCTCCCCACATACAGGGCAAATTCCTGGTTCACTGAGTCTATGTATCAGCACAAATTTCAGTAAAAGCTCGGTGAAAAGATGATGGAGTGGCTCTGATAATAACATGTTGTAGCCCAAATTGATCTCTTAAGATAGTGTATCTCATAATCCAAAACTCACGCCAGGAAGCTCTCTTAGTTCAATGAAGCTGCACAGCCTCTCCAAGTCTGTTGCTCTCGTCGAGATGTGTCTGGTAGTTGTCTGGTGGATGTTTTCACAATTACTTATCTGCTCTTTTTCTCAATCTCCTTCTCTTCCTTCTTTCCCTTTTTCTTTCTCTCTATCACAATCCCCATTTTCTTCTGATCCCCTGGCTGTCTTTGCCCCAGACAACATTTGGAAAGGTTTTTTTGATGTGAGGATCTAAGGACACTTAGTTTCTGGGCAGCTGATAAAAGTGATGTGTGCACAGTGTTGGCCAATAAATTTCCACCATGTAAGTCTGATCATGTTCCTCAGCTGCACAAAATTACTAAAATTCTCTTTGATGCACCGACAACACAATCAACTCCCTTAGCAAAACTTTCTTGTACTCATTCAAAAGCGAACAAATGGACTTTTATTGAGATAATGTTAGGTGCCAGGTGTGATTCTAGCCCATGCAGATAAAATATTAAGCAACATATCCTGTATCCTCATGGAACTTACATTCTAGTATAAGAGAGACAGAAGACAAGGCAATAAAAATAAATGAACATAATTTCTGAAATAAAATATGAACAAAATAGAGAAGTTATAGGAGAGGAAGTGACTGGAGCAAGGGCCTCTTGAGCTAAAAAGATCAGAATAAACCTCTTCAAAGGATCTGATGCTTGACCTGAGACATGAGCCGTAAGAATAATGAACTTTCAATATCTGATTGTTAGCACCTGTGAGATTCAGCTATATGAATGAATGCATCTTCTCAGGATATGAATTTTTGCCTAATTATTATTTTTGTTAATATATGTTTGTGATAAGTAAAAATTACATTCAGTTTGAGGAACAGTGCATATACATATTGCATCTTAGTCATTTTTACTTCTTCTTTCGGTCCCTGCCCTCCCATTAATCCTCCCTCCCAGGTCCCCTCCCCATCTCCACAAAGTCTACCTCTCTGTTTTGTTTTTAAGCATCTTGTCTTTAATTCTGCTCATCAGGGCTGTTTATAT
This sequence comes from Ctenodactylus gundi, assembly GCA_004027205.1. NCBI lineage: Eukaryota > Metazoa > Chordata > Mammalia > Rodentia > Ctenodactylidae > Ctenodactylus > Ctenodactylus gundi. Next base: position 92,937 of record PVKB01004854.1, on the reverse strand, counting down.
TTTGGGTATGAATTTTACTTTGTGAGACTTGTTTGGAACAGCAGTATGACTTTGTCTATTTATATAGATGGCTTCCTTGCAGGTAACATCTTTGCACTTCCTTGTGCCCTTTAAATTAATAGCATCCTACAGTATGTCCCAACGCTACTCAAAGCATGGGCGTTATTGGTTTGAAACCTTTAGGTTTAGTGAGACCTCAGACAACTGGATTTCCTTCTCAGGCAGAAAATGAGAACATCTAATATCCAAGACCTCCTCCAAGATTAAAACATAAAATGTCATGATTCCATTTTGAATCATATGGTTTTGCGGTCTACAAAAGGCTAATACCTAAGGTGACAAATGTTTGTTAAGGAAATACTGTTTTGATAGCATACAATGTAGTGACAATTTATGGCATGGCTTAATACTTCAAATGTTTAGTGTTTTGATTCTTTGGGAGCTCTAGGAGTTATAGTTTTAGAAAACCTCAGAAAGACTCTTAAATTTAAGTTTGCAAATGAAACAAATAAGAAGACATTGGATAATAATAGTGAACATTGTTTCAGTTCTTATTAAGAATCACACTCAGTCCTAAGTCTGTATATGCAAAAATTAATTTCTTTCCCATGACAACACTGAGGTGTTGTTATTAGAGATGAGGACATCAAATTTCAATGACTTTATTAGTCCAATGGAAAAGGTCAGAGTTGATCCCTAGCACTCTGAAGATACAGTTTTAATTATTACAGAATACTATTCTCTTAAGCACTGTACTGAAGAATCTGGCCAGCTGAGAGTAATTTCACATTTAATAATAAAACTGTATAGTGAAAGAACTAGAAAAGTTTTTACAGTTTGTTAGGATAAATGTCTCTCTCCACCAACAGAAATAGTATTTTCCTATGAGCATTAGGTAAATATATTATATAATATCATTTGGTAAGTCATAATATACAGGTAAGAAGAACAGGAAAAAAGGAAATTCACATGCCCCTTTAAGACTCGAGTTCTTAGAGGAGCTGAGTCTGATGGTGTGGTGGCGCGTGTCGGTAGTTCCAGCACTCTGGGAGCCTGTGGCAGGAGGACCACAAATTCAAGTGCAGCCTGAAGAACTTTGCAGCTTAATGAGTGTCTGTCACAAAAGGTTTGTTTTTTTGTTTGTTTGTTTTTGTTTTTGGTTTTTTTGCTTTCTTTTGTTTTGTTTTTTAAATTAAAAGGTACTGGGTTGGTAGCTCAGTGTGAAAATTCTGATTTTAATCTCGTGCAATGAGCATGGGCGCACACACACAAACACACAATTCCCAAGGTAAGGGAAAAAGTCAAGACCACAACTGAAATGTCAAGGTGGGTATAGGTTAATAGCAATTACTAATGCCAGAGATAGGAGGCGAGAAGGGGAAGCGCTGCACTCATGGCCATGGTGGTGCTGACCAGCTGATCTAGAGCCACTTTCGGGTCTGATGGGCACAATTCAATAAGGGTGTGATAAGTAGATTCGTGCCAGATAGCAGTGAAACGTGACCGCACGTGCTATGGCACACAAGTCCAGGGTACTGCGTGAAGAGGCTGGAGGGCTGTGCCTTTAAGAAGTAGATGCAAATTTCACACAGGGTGCCTTTAATACCCAGAAAAGGAAAGTGAGATCCTGAGAAATAAAGAATATGATACGGAGCGCACAGAGCTGGTTCCAGGAAATGCTTTTCTCTCCCTGTAAGAGTGAGAAGCTTCTATGCATCCTGCTACAAAGAGGAATTATGCTGCGTCCGTGACAATAACTCCCCCAGAAGGTCCAGCAGCCTCGAAGTGAAGACTGTAATTGCTGAGTGAATAGACCCTGTGAGAGAGGCTCAGAGGTGGCGTTCCTGCCAGCACTCTGGCCGTTACTGCCTAGGGGCCCGGACCTCACAGGCAAGACCTTCTGGGTACCATCTCACTGCTGAGTCCTCACTATAAGAGGACAATTCTTGACTGTTCTTGGTGGTGTTCCCCAGAGTTCTCCAGGCTACTATCTGCTTAGCCCACGCTCTTTGCTTGCAGCTTTAAGGATCTATTTACATCCTGCTTGTCTTCGTTGCTTTTTCATTGTTGGGACGCTATACCTAGCTAGCATCCCTAAGGTAAGAGAGGAAAGGTATGTTTTAGCTCACAGTTTCAGGAAGCCTCAGTTCAGGCTGGCAGTTGCGGAAAAAGTCTGGCTGAAAACAGCTGCTCAGGGCGTCTCAAGAGGAATAATGGAGGCAGCAGGAAGAAGCTGGGACGAGAGTGTACCTCCTTCCAGACCACACCCTCAGTGATTCACCACGTGGTCACTAATCTGCCACATGCTGTAAGCCCCCACCTCCCAATAGCGCTGGAAATCCATAGATAATTCACAACATTCAGACACGTGAGGCTTCTGGGGACATTCTGTATCCCAACCATAGTACTGCTCAAGTCAGTTTTAGAAATAATCTTTACTGAGCCAGGACATTTTGAAATGGGGGTTAGCAGAGGAAAACAAAGATGAGTAACATATAGTCTCTGCTCACAAAATCTGGTTTTTTAAAAAAGTATGTAACTATAAAATAAGGCCAACTGAAATTCATTCTAGTGATCTTCTCAGAAAGAAGCTAGAGGAGGACAAGAGTGCTGAGATCCTGAAGTGAAGTATGCCCTGTGGAGTTAGGATGGGTCACGCAGCTGCAAGCAACAGACAACTCTGGCTAATGGGAGGAAAGAAGAGACTTAACAAAAGGGCATTGGGTGGCTTGCACACTCCCCAGGAAGTCAGGCGTGGCCGCTTTGTAGACAAAAGCCTACTTCTGCCCCTCATCAGCATCCGGCTGTAAGCCTGGAGTGGCTGTCTCTCATTGCCAATGACTGGCTCATGCAGCGACACTTTAGCTTCCAAGGTCTGAGAAAGCAATCCTAAGGTTTTCAGCTTCTCTTGGAGGGAGCAGCTTTCTGCAACTTGATTAGAGTTTCACATGTAAAGGACGGAGAAACAACGATGCTCAGCTGTTGGAGGGCCAGAATTCATTGCAACGAATCTCCCACACCAAGCAAACCACACTGGACACTCCACCTAAGGGGAGGAGATCTGTGGGATCATTTTGGCCTGCGGATCCTCTTTCTTTCATTCAATGAGATAGTCCAGTTTTATAACTTGTTGTAGAGCATTTTCAATTTCCTTTGGGGAGATAATCTGAGCTGGGACTCTTAGATTTATTTAATCATGGTGTTTTTACCCACTCAGGATCACATGCAAGGCTCTATTGAAGAATCAGGTGTTTAATTAAAGAAAAGATTAGTAATTATTTGAAATAAAAGGATGCTGTAGGAGAAAATCAGTTATGATAATATGTATTTTCAAAGAGGCAGTTGGAGATAATTCAGAGTGGATAGTTCATCTCACAACCAAGATCCATTTGACACTATAGACACAAAGTGGCACATTGAGCTATTTGTTTCCTGACCTCAAATGAGAAATCTGAATATGATAAATACAAAGAGGTAACATTATTTCAGGAAATGGGAAAATGCAATAAAGGAGAAAACTTCAATTCACCCACTCAGTTATTAAAACAATATGGAGCAGTTTTCCCTCCAAGGGAAACCTGATCATTAACAAGCATTCTCTTGATTTCTTCTCACTGTAAAGTGGAAAGCTTTCATCAACTAAAAAGAATTTTAAGTCAAATGATCACAAGGAGCAGGGGGCTGGAAGAATGGCACAGAGATTAAAGCACTTGCCTAAGCAGCACATGGTCCTGGGTTCAATTCCCCAGCACCACATAAATCTGAGTGTGGTGGTGCATGCCTATAGGCCCAGTACACAGGCGACTGAGGCAAGAGGATTGCATTGTGTTTGAGGCTGGCCTGGGTTCCATAATGGGTTCAGGACCAGCCTGGGGTCAAAAAAAAAATTACAAGTAGCAATATACGAGTCTAAACATTCTCTCTGAATTTCAGACTCATATATACCAAGGTCAACCAGAAGCTGCATTTAGATACCCCAAGTCCAGCACATTTACAACCAACCCAGCTGAATTCAGTGTCTTCTCGCCAATCTGTGCTTCCTTCCTAATGTTTCTTACGCTGCAGGTGGCAAATCTTTGTTCATCTCATCTCTCACAACATTCCTCCAATATTGTGTCCTAAATACATTTTCAGTAGCTCTGCTTCTCTCTGACCTCACCACCAGACCCTGCTGAAGTCCCAGGCACCTTTGATAGGAATCATGGCCCTGGGCTCATAATTGTCTCCCCAGCTCTGGGCCTGTGGCCTTCTGAGCCACACCCACGCATCAGCCAGAGAATTGAAACCCAGGTCTCTTTATGGCTCCTCCTTGCACGGACTTCTACATTCATGCTAATCTGCTTTGGAAGTATAACATTTCTGCTTAGTGAGATGGCTGTAGGTGAGTTATCTGGCCTTTCTCAGCCTCAGAATCCACCTTCAAAATGAAAAACCGTGCCTTCTAAAATGGAGATTGTTCTGAGGATTAAATGAGAAAGCACATTGAAAGTACCTTGCGTATTAGCCAGCATAAAGTCAATCCTTCAGTGAAATTTTCCATAATCGTTATCAAGAATTAAAGTCTCTCTGGTATGGATTTTTAATGAAAGAATAATTCTAACACAAAAGATATTTCTTTATTTTTTAAAATAAAGAATCAGAATGAACAATGGACAATGGACTCTTTTGCCTGGTATACAATGTGCCCTGTAACTAATCACACTCTTGGAATCACCTAAGGGGAGCGGCTGTTTACTCCTCAGAGGGACCAATGTGCAGACCAAAAAAAAGAAAGAAAGAAAGAAAGAAAGAAAGAAAGAAAGAAAGAAAGAAAGAAATCCACTGAGATGCATGAGGAGTGACAGCAGCAACAGCTGCACCACCATTAAATGTTTTACAGGTATTCATTCATTTATGTATTCATCAAACATTTATTAAGCACCTACCGTGTGTGCTATGCTCCCCATTGAGAATCCAAGAATGGAATTTAAAGTATGCTCTCAGAGGAGACCAGAGTTTAGTGAGAAAATCATCGTCTTATGAGCTTTATATGATAATAGAAATACACTCCATGTCCTCTGAGACATACGAGAAGGAAAGGAGTGGAAGTGTGAGGTGGACAGGTAGACACGAGTGGGAAGGTCAAAGAAGTGGGGATGGTAACATTCAGGAAGGGGGCAATAGACAAGTTTTTTATACCTTCTACATCTGGTAGGGAACTGTTAAGACTCATACAGTCCACGTGGCTGAGAGATGGCCTGCTCAGAATCTGAGCTCATTAGAAGCCCATATGTGTGGACTGCATTCCATGCACCAGTCTAAACCCAAAGGGTCACGGGAACACTGATAAAGTCACACTAGACAAGTTACGTGGTAAAATTGAAGAGAAGAAGAAGATGGAAGTGGAAGGAAGGTCACCCAAGACAGAGAGCAACTCAGTGACCAACAAGAGTGTAGGAGAAGTCTTAGTTGAGGAGACAGCTGTCAGTCAAAGGTGATTTTAAGTATGCATCTGGCTGTGCCATGCCCCTGCCCTTGTACTAGGCCACACGTTTGGGACAGTAACAAACTGAGTACCACTGCCTTTGGAGTCCAAGTCTATCTGAGATACCTCCTGAATCAAGGTACCTATGCACAAGTTTAGTTCACTCAAAAGGCCATCACCTTTCATCACCAAAACACACCAGAGAGGCTAATTCAACATTTTTCCAGGGCTCCTCTATGAATCTACTTCCCTCTAACCAAACACTCCAAATAATTCAGTGGCAACTGGTTTATGGGAAGGACAGCTGAAACAAAGAGGGAGGCATTTTGTTGAGATAAGGTCTTGCTCTATAGTCCAAGATGGTCCTAAACTCACTATGTACACAAGGCTGGCCTTGAACTCAGAAATCATCCTGCCTCAGCCTCCCAAGTACTTCAATTACAGGCATAAGCTTTCATTCCCAGCTTATGGGGTAGATTAAGGAATCGAACTCAGAGCCTTATGTGAGCACATTTCAATCGATTAAGTTATAGCCTGTGCTAAAGAATGTCAGGCTTCTCCTGAAGCCCTCAGAACATCACAGGCAAGGTCATCACTGAGGACTTTGATTCATTTCTAAGATCTCTCTCTTTTTCCCTCTCTCCCTCCCTCCATTCTTCTCCTTCTGCAACATTTCTCTTCATCATATCACCACTCATATCTCTGTTCAGTTACACAAACATTGCTCAAGAAAACTAACTCCTTCCCAATTTCCTCCGTTTACTTTTTTTAAAATCTCAGTTGCCCACGGCATCCTCTTCAGCCTCTTCACTGAGAGCCCCAGAGACAGAAGGAGGGAATATAACTCCTCCAATCCCAATTTTGTCTCCTTGTCAATGAAAACTTTAAGGGTTTTTTTACTAATATTAAAGTCACATTACCTGAATTTTAAACCCAGCTATACCTCTACATATAAGACCTCCAGAAATTACATAGCCTCTTTTTGCCTCAGTTTCCTAATTTGTAAATATAAATAATTTGTAAATGATAATCATAGTCTCTAGCGTTGTTTAATGATTGAGTGACTTAATTCACACAAAGTACTTTAAATGATACCTAATATTCAATGAATGGTATTATTACTGTTTCCTATGAAACAAGCCTGGGTGAGAAAAATATTAGTTAATCTTCCTCAAGAAAATTTCACATCTTTAGAGAAAACGATGTTTTGGAAGTTGGCATAATCTTGGACTAAATTCTTGGGGTCACTCTTGTCTCCATGCCAGGAAGGCCTGGTTTGCTCTGCCCCAATGGACCCAGCTGCGATGTGAAGCAGGACAGCATCTGGGTCTTCTCCTTGCTGCTCATGAGAAGACACCAGGTCTAAAGCCACAAGGCACATTAAGGCCTTTGTTGTTTGAGAGCCAGTTTAAAGGATTTTCCTGTTACTGAAAAGGCCCACAGGTTGTACTAGGATGTCAAGAACCACTCCAGAGACAGTAGGTATCCAGTAAGATTCTTGAAACAGAAAAATCACAAGCACACTTTCATTTTAGAAAAGAATCACTGAGGCATTTTATGTGGCTATATTGAATTGGAGGTAAAGTGGCTGGAGATAGGGTGACCACACTGTATACCACTAAAGTAGTCCAGACCTGGCCTCAAACAGCAGATCTACCAGGACTTAGATGTGTAAGGGGAAGGCAGTTAGCACAGAGCTTGGACAATGGGGTGGATGCCTTCAACTGAGACAGGAACCAAAGACATTTAGAGGCTGGATAACTCCCCCTCATTTTCCCATGCTGAGTTTGAGGAGCTCGGAATCGAGGTATTGAACATATGGACCTGCCTCTTGGCAGGAAGGTAGACAGAAAGACCCAAAACATGTTGCCATGTAAAGGAGGGCCAAAATGAACCAGCTTGCCTGAGAAAAAGACATAAAGCAATAAAGAAAAAGGACAAAGGATGAAATTCTAAGGTCCCAGGTGGATGAAAAAAGATCAAACACAAGTGAGAGAAAACCTGGCCAGGGAAGCAACAGTAGACCCCAAAGAGTGCTGAGATCTGAGGCCAAGAGATGAGGGATCTTCATGTTTGTTCATTCAACCCAATAGTTAGAGAACATCTGCAGTGTGCCAGTTGCTCTAATACATACTAAAAATATACCAAAAAATAAAGAGAAAGGTCCTCTGCTCTCATGGAATTATATTCTATGGGAGATAAATAGGGGTACGCAGGTGGCAAAACATACTTTAAAGTCGCCTAAAGCAGGCAAGGGGATAAAAAGTGATGGCCAAAAAATGTTATTTTAGATAGCAGTGTTTAGAGCGGGCATCTTCAAAGTGACTTTTACAGAGAGATCTGAATGGAGAGGAGACAGCAAGCATCTGGGAGAATCGTGCTCTGGAGCAGAGGTCTCCAAACCTTGTGTCATGGCCAAATCAAAGCGGCCATAGAAGGCAGGAAGTGCGAAGTCAGCCTCAAGCCAAGCTCCGCCTCCCATTAGCGAGCTCCCGTTGGGTTCCAATGCTGTTGCTGATCTGGCAGGAGGCGGAGCTTTGCTCCCCAAGTCCCCTGCTCCTGCTGCTGGTTATTTCAAATATATTTTCCAACAGCCAACTGCATAACAAGTATCCCCACCTCCTTCAACTACACCCTTCCCTGGTGTCCAAAAATTGGGAAGTCACTGTTCTAGGGGCAAACCCACGAGCACATACAAAGGCCAGGGAGCAGCACTGCTGTTTCCACAGCCGTCGGAAGGCCACTCAGGCACATATGGTCAGGAAAGGGTGTGGAAAAGGAAAAGAAGCCAGAGACTTGGCCTTGGCCCAGACCATGAAGGGACTCAGTGAGCAGTCAAGTGCAGGACTGAGAAGACACCATTGTATTTAACAATTAGCAGAATATTGATGACCACTGAGAGAGCCATTCAGTCAAGTGTTGTGGAAAGAAGCCAAACACATTCCAGAAGTTGAGAAGTGAATTGTGGGATTGAAAAGGAAAGGTATCTGAGGCAAACTCTCTTTCAAGATGTGTCGCCCAAGGAAGAGAGAAAAAAGACAGAGGCTGGTGAAGTTTGTGGGCTTGAACTGGGACAGGCAAAGCTCAGTCCTAAGAGGGAGAGAGCTGAAAACAGGCATTAAAGTGAGGGGACGGAGTAGCCTGGGATCAAGGAACAAAGAGTGGGAATAGCGGTCCATACCTGAGACGTTTACAGAGACAGGAAGCCTGGGAGAAACTTTGAGAGCCTCCATGTCCAGTGAGGATCAAGGCAGAACCTGGGAAGGTGGTGGGAGACAGGACAGTGAGGCCAGGGAGGAGCTAAAACACAAGCAGAAAGAGGCCAAGAGACCGAGAGGAGTAAGAGTTGCCTGAGAAGCTCATTCCCACACACAACTGCCAGCCTCGAGTGCAAGAAAACTGGTGGTTAAGAGAAAAACATACATGTGAAATAGTGTGCACTTAAGAGCATGTATTAAAAGCAAATTGAATCCAACTTGTCTTCGTTTCTTTTGCATCTGGAGTTCTGGTAAAGCAACTCGTGTGAGTGTGGATGACTGGTAAACAGTTTAAAATTGAAAGTTTTTCACTTAAAGTTATCAGAATGTCACAGCATTGTGCCTAACAGTGCTTTCTGTGGTTCCAGAGTATCTGCATTTAAATCCCATCTCTGAATTGACCAGCTCTCTAATCTTAAGCAAGGTATTGACCTTCTATTTTATATACCTCATTTTTCTTACTTCAAAATTGATATATAGTTATATTTACCCTTATGGCATTATTACAAATATGTATGAATTACATAAGAAAGGGTCTGGCAATGTGAGTACTACACAGATGTTTATTAAACAATAAAGTAATACTTTGGTCAATAATAATATTAGTCATTAGACATGAATTCATGAGTTCATTTTTTTCAGAAAAAAAATCTATAAAATGTGTTTTATTGTTTCTATTTTGTATATGAAACATGTTTCCAATAATTAAGTGGGTGGCTGCAATGGTCTGAATATCTGTGTCCCAAATTTCACATGTGGAAACCGATAATGGAAGTTCCTGGGAAACAGCCTTGCTCTTAATGAGCCTCCTATGACTCAGCTAATTGGCTTCCAAGGATTTGTGGAGAGAAAGTGATGTTTACATAGCCATATCATCAGGGGCCTATCTTGGCCCTTTTCATGGCCACATCTGTTGTCCTTTCCTCTTGCATCTGATTTAACATGTGTAATAAATCCTTTGATGTGTAACATTCCTGTGATAACTAAGTAACTCCTTTTAATGTAAAGCAAATGTCGAGCAAGACCTCTAGCCTTCTACCAACTAGAGAGCTAAGAATGTCTTTAGATGACCTGTGAGTCCTACAGCTGAAGTTTCCCTGTGTTAAGGTGACCCAACTACCTGATAGTTCCACCAACATCTTCAAAATGTGATTTGATCTATGACTTTCCTCTGTTCTATGTCTATAAATACCATATGTAACTGTTGCTCGTTGGAACGTGTTATTTGGGAAGTTCTGAATTATGTCCTCAGGCCTTGGTCATTCATATTTGACTTCAGAATAAGCTATCTCTTAAATTCTTGAAGACAAAACATAATTCCCAACATGACAGTAATAAGAATTAGGGACTTTGAGAGCTGATAGGTCAGAAAAGCAAAGCCATCCTGAATGGGATCCATGCCTTTATAAGAGAAGCCCAAGGAGCTTGTTTGCCCCTCCCACCAAAGAAGGACTTAACAAGAAGATTCAGTTCACCAGGCACTGGATATGACGGTGCCAACATGTTGGACTTCCAGCCTTGGGAACCATGGGAAACACATTGTTGTTGCTCATAAGTCTCCCAGTTCTTGGTTTTTTTTTTTTTTTTTCATCAGGCTGAATAGCCAGATGCACTGGTTTCTCCAAGATCTCACAACTGGTCAGAACTGCAGTCAGAATTTGAAACTACCTGTGTTTGTTACCAAAAATACATCCTCCTGCCACCAAATCATGCAGCACTGTAAGGTTTTCCCACACAAAGGTGACATTTTTGTGGTAATTTTTATATGTAGAAGGTCATTTCTGTGCTTAATACTATTCCCTTTTGAGTGGTTTAGATGGTGTGTTTCCATATACATCCAAATTACATTACACACAGGTGCTTGTGCACGCACACGTGCACACACACACACACACACACACACACACACACACACACACACCATCAAGATCAACACTGAATTGCAGCCCAGAGTTTGAGGTTAAGTTTAAAGTATTTTAGTGTTGGCTTGGCTGTTTTAAACCTTTAATGGCATTTGATACATTAACTTTCTGCCACTCTGCAGTATTTTCAAAATGTCAGCTGAAATGATTGATTGGTACTCACCTTTTAGAAGGTTGTTCAAGCCCAACCACAAAACATAGATGACGGATGAGACGAATGAGCCGTTTCCCCCAGGTACCATAGGAATCCCTCCCTAGGCAGCACAGCCCATTTCCGCTCCGGATCTCTTGCTGGCGCGCAGCCTGCAGCTACAGGCTAGGGCTTCCCAAATGTCAGTCCTGGCTGCTGGGTATGATGTTATCACAGACATGCAGCAAAAAGGGGGAAAGGAGGATGAAAACATCCAAATACACTCACTCCCTGTCACAGTTTGAAACTAAAACATCCCCCCAAAGTCTTATGTATTAGAAAGTGACCATGGGGCGCTGTACTCACCAATGGATTTCTCCATTGAGGAACTCCACAGTGGCAAGTGCTTTTAGGTGGCAGTGCCTGGTTGGAGGTGGGTCACTGAGGGTGGGACTTGTGAAGGTGTACTCTTGTCCCCAACTCCTCCTATCTCCTTCTGCTTCCTGGCTTCTGTGTCCTTAGAACATGCCATTTCTACCTTGGAGAACCCATTGGAACTAAGAGCCAAAATAAACTCTTCCTCTAGGTTGTAAATGTTGTATATTATGTCCCAGCAATGAGATTACTTACTAATATACCCACAAACACATCTGAGTAAGTTTCTTGCGGTGTCACTCTGGAAAGAATCATCTTACTAGACATTTAAGATCAGATATTCAAGATCACAACATCGTACAGTCTTCAGGGGGTTGTCCTAGCAAACCAAGTTTCAATCTCACCACCTACCAGTGGGTGAATGACTCTAGTCAACTTTTAAACTCAGTCCCTCAGATATGTCATCTATACAATATAATTTCTGGGCTGGGGATAGAGCTGGGTCAAGTACACACAAAGCCCTGGCTTCTATCTCTACCACTTCAAAAAAATGAATACATAAAGAGCTTCTAGCTTAGTCTTTTGTGAGGATTAATTGAATTTATACATCCATATAAAGCATTATATACCTGGCCCTCAATACCCAAAATGCATTACCCACTAGGGCAGCACGATACTTTCTTCCTTCGACTCTTCTGATTTTAGATATATCTTTACCTTTCACAGACAATACCTGGAGTGCATGGTTGTTGTAACTGTTGTTATCTGGGGACATTTAATTGATTGCTTTAACTCAACAAGTTTAAAAGTTTAAATGACATCACTAGCACATTATGGTTGTTGATTCTTATTTGTTTTGTTGATTGTTCCTGCTTTTGTATTCTTACCTGATAACAAGAAATGTTGACAAGCTTATATCAGCCTCTGAATTAATGAAACCCCCAAATTTGGGAGGTCAATATTCACCTTACAGACTAAATCAATAACATAATTGTGACACCTGCTCATGTGTAGCCATGAGTTGCAGGGCTTTAGATTTTAGCCCAAGCTGGTGGGATACAGGGATATAATACCTAGAAGCCAGAGTAACTCCTAGACACTTGTACTAAACCCTGTGGTTGGAGAGTGCAGCAGGCGAAGCAAGATTACCATTGGTACCACTGTAGTCAGAATTAACTCTGCCCAGACACAGGTAGAAAAAAATCCTAAACTTTGGTGATTCTGTTCTCCGACTTCTATTCTGATGAGCCAGGTAAGGAGCATTTGTTTCTCCAACAGTATTCCCTTGAATACTGTTGGTTTCCCAGGGCAGCCACAACAAAGAACCGCAAACTAAGTAGCTTACACAACAGCTATTGATTGTGTCACAGTTCTGGAGACCACAAGACTAAGATCAAGGAGTCACCGGACTGTGCCCCCTCCCACGCTCTTCACAGGCCTCTCCTAGCTTGTGGCCCATGTCCGTCACCACCCGCCCCATCTTCACTGGTGTTCTCCATGTATGTGTCTCTGTCTGAAATTCCTTCTTGACCAAAGATACCAGTCATACTGTATTAAGGGTATAAGCGACTCTAGTATGATTTTTATCTTAATTTACCATATGTGCAACATCTGTGTATCCGAAGACCACATTCTGAAATACTAAGAGTTAGGGCTCCTACGTACAAAATGTAGGACATATGATTCAACTTACATCACACTATTCTGAAAATGAATTACAAGGTCAAAAAATACATTGGGAGATTTCGAAAATGATCCACTAGTCACCTTCACAAGACATGTCAGTGTTTTAGAAATACTGAGCCCCTTGCAATAATCATGGTTAGTAGAACTGAGAAGAAATTATGAAACCAGTATTACTAAACTTCAATTGACTTGGGAGTCTATTTTTATAAGTAACACCCCTGTTGTCCCCACCTGGCATTCACACAATACCCCTCAGAAAATGCAATCAGATTTCAGACATCCCGGTCTGAAAAGAGCCCCAAACTTAAACTAGTGTTAGTGTCTATAATACCTGTGTCCAAACTGCCACCTGCTTGTTTTCTCACTTGATTTTTAATTTTTTTTTATAATGAAAAGTTTGAAAAGGAAATCTTAGTACTTACATACCGTACATAAGTTACTAAGTTGTCCAGTCTGAAAGAATAGAAAGATTGGGGTGGGGTGAATATTGGCAGGTTGGTCACACTATTGCCTGCCTATAACAATGACAAAAAAATAGACCCCAGGCAAGCCAGCAAGCCTGCGGCAGTCCCTAACCCTGTGTCCTTTGCTAGCCTCTTTGGAAGCGGAGTGGGAGGGCTACAAAGTCCTGGACGCCGCAGCTCTTCATGGCAATTATGACGGATTTGGAATCCAGAGGCAAAGGGACGCCGCCATTCAAGGAGGAGGGGACGCCTGAGGCGGCCTAAATGAGGTCGCGCGCTGGAGCGTCCATTCGTGCCGGCTACTGGTGGCACCGGAAGGGTCGGTGGTAAACCGCTGGGCCTGGCCGGGGGCTGTCTGATGAGCTCCAGGAAAGTAACGGGCGCCGCGCTCCTAGCTGCCCTGGCTGCGTGCTGCATCCGAGCCACAGCTGGCTGCGTGCTGCATCCGAGCCACAGCTGGCTGCGAGCGCATCGGCGGCCCGGGACCCCGGGCGCGTGTCGGGTCACGGCTCCGCGGTCGCCCCGGCCGCCCCGGCGTCGCTGGCTAATTCTGCTCCTCAGGTCCCTGGGCTTGAAGGAGCCCGGCAGAGAAGTCCCCGCGCCCGGCTGGGCCTCTCCTGTGCAAGCTGCCTCTGCCTTATCGGGCGCCTGACCTCGCGATTAACTCGGGCCTCTTCCTTGCCATATGCCCTTCGCAAAGCCGCTTCTGTTCCGGGTGCCCGCTGAGCGCCGCGATTTCATTAATCCTGGGCTGACTGCGCTCAGCAGCGCGGTTGCCACGGCCTCTGCAGCTGGCATTTTGCTCGCCTCCTTTGGCCCGGCTAAAACAATTGCTGGCCTGTTTGTCTCCGCGGGCTCATTATCGATTTAGCCCGTGGACTCATCGCGGACCCTGCAGAGGCCCGGTATGCATACAGACTTGATAGGGAAAAATGCTAAGTTGTGACAGTCCCGGTGGATCCTTCCTTAGGCCTGATGTGAAGAGAGAGGAATGAACACCTGCCGGGCGAGGAGGAGGAGGGCCACTCAGGGCCGTTTAATTGGAACGCAAACTCGCCTCAGGTAATGGGAGTCATGGGAAGTGGGACCCAAATTTCGATGAGAGAGAAACAAACATCGAACAAATCATTGAAGAACAGATGCGGGGAGAGTACAACGTTTTTTGTTTTGTTTTTAAAGAAAATCCACTCAACTGAGCTCTTCCAGGTCCACATAGAAGCGATCCTTCCCCGTAATAAAAAGCTATTAGCATCCTCTGGTTAAAAACCAGATTTTGCAAGCGGGCTTCAGAGGCATCCAGTCCCACCCGCTAAATCCCACACATAGCCCCCAAAACAGCCACTTAGTAGATGAAACGATTGCCTGGGCGCAAACATCAAGCCTTGAGACTCGGTTCAGTGTGTCAGGGAACACACGCAGCAGCGTCTGTGAGATAGATACGCCTGAGCTCCCACTGGGCCACAGGAAAAGGCCCACTTTCCTCCCCATTTCCTCGGCCTCTGAGGATTTGAGGACACACATGCGGGCTCACTCGTGTACGTGCACACACATGCACACACGGGCACACACAGTCAGAAACGCAGCTGGAGATTTTGCTGTCCAATTGTTTAGAAAAGGAAGAAAAGTGTTTAATATTATGCACCTGAACCTGCTTTAGCAACGTCATGGAGAACCTCCCTCTCTCGTACGTTCCTGCCCCCCCCCCTCCCCATTTGGTACTGGGAATAGAACCCAAGGCCTTCGCAATGAGCTGTATCTCCAGCCCATTTTTATTTTTTAATTTTGAAAATGAGTCTTGCAAAATTGCGAAGTTGCCCCGTCTGGGCTTAAACTTGCAATTCTCCTGCCTCAGCCTCCCAGAGTGCTGGGATTACAGGCCTGTATCACTGAGCCCAGCCCCATGACATCTTAAAAAAAGATACAGAAAAAAAAAGTACACATGAAGCATACTGGAGAAAACTATGGGAAAATATTACTTGGTTCTCCTGGTGAGACACGGAAACCCAACAAGACTGTTGTATAAAGTTGAGTTGTTCTTCAATTGGCAATATATCATAAATTCTGCCTTGGAAGCCAAACCAAAGCGCTGCCGAAAAGCTTAGAGACCACGGAGAAGAACGAAACACAGGAGGGTGGTTAGCGATTTCACCCAAGTGGTCGAGGGTGTTCTTTAAAACTGCATCGTTATGACAAGCTCCCTGCTGGACTTTTTCTAAGCCATCCCTTGTAAATGCCCGCAGAGCAGGAAAACGTTGTAAGTGCAAGAAGAACGAACCTCTGGGATGGAATGTGCAACCCCTTTGGGATCTGGGAACCAGAGGAGGTGCAAGACAGCGCCGGATGGTAGGCCTATGACTTGCAGCAGGATGTAAAATATTGTGGGAATAACCCTCTGTTTCGCAAAGTTTTCACAAACAGAATTGTTTTCTTTCAAACATCATTTCCCTCTCTCCCACCCCAAAGTCACCCATTTTGGGTTTTTTTTTTCCTGCTAATAAATCCAATTCCTAACATCGGACAAGCCCCGAGATGGCCAATTTCTATTCAAATACACTATATTTTGCCATTGAGACTCAAAGGAAACAAAATATGTCTCGGGCCCCTCTGATCGCTTTCAGAAAGGAACCTTCTGTAACTCAGTGATTTGCAGTCTTGCCTGAACAGTGGCGTCACCTGGGAAGCTTCATAAAATTGCTGATGCCTGGATCCTCCCCACCAGACGTCCTTGTTTATAATTGGTCTGCGATGCAGTCTGTAGCGTTGGGACTTTTTAAGCTCTCTCGATTCTAATTTGCAGCCAAAACTGGGAACCAATGCGAGACTAATCCGTAGCATTCGGGTTTATTGTCCCTTCAGATAGAGTCTTCTGGCGTCTTGTTCTGCCCTTTCAGAATTCTACACAAATCTCCCTCCTGAACCACCACTGGTACCAAAAGTTTGAGTTGTAACCCGCTGAATGGGCCTGATTACAGAACAAATTATGGCAGTTTCCTCTTCCTCCGATCTGCCCCCAAATTCTACACTAGT
The DNA here is from genome assembly GCA_004027205.1 of Ctenodactylus gundi. NCBI lineage: Eukaryota > Metazoa > Chordata > Mammalia > Rodentia > Ctenodactylidae > Ctenodactylus > Ctenodactylus gundi. Next base: position 76,612 of record PVKB01004854.1, on the reverse strand, counting down.
CTGTGCATCTGCTAGATTGAAATGGCAGAGGAGCTAAGGCAATTCCAAAGAAGAGTTACAAATCTAGGAAAGAACAGAAGATTCACTAAAGTGGACTTTCCTGAACCTTGAAAGGAAATAATCTCTCATAGGTGTTTCCTCCACTGCTTACCAGAGCTCCTCACTGTCATGGTAGTAAGCACCTGCTCCACAGGCCTGCTTTCTAAGTCTTCCAGTAGTAATCTCTTCTTCTCCTCCCAAAACTCTACTCGCTACCACTTCAAGATCCTTCCCAACTCAGTGATTTACACCAGATTCTACATTGCATCGTATTAGTCAGGTGGGCAGTGATGGATCCTTATCCTTTCAAGCCTTTCTACTAGCTAGGGAAGAAATTGGATTCAGTCCCACAAGGAAGAGAGACCCAGAGCCATCCCTAGCTGAGTCTCCTTTCCTATCATGTACCATGAGAGCAGTAATCTTAGTAGCAACTTCAATTAAAACATTCCAATAAGACAATTGATTCCTAGGATGGGTCATCTGCCTCTTCCCACTCTCCACACACACCAGTATCATCTTAGCAAGGATCTCAGATGACTTCAGAGGTCAGGGAAATGAAAACTGAGTTGGCAATGTAGGGGTAAAAGAGACTGCTGGGAACTGTTACCTAATGCTAAAGGTATAAAGTATAAAAGCTCTAAAAATTAATGTGGCACCCAAACAAAATATATTTAGGGAGCCATGTCAGACCACTGGTCCTGTTCCTAAATTCTGATCTAAATCCAAGTCAGAGAAAAAAAATATTTTGTCATTCAGTCTGCAAGGCCTACACCCTAGAATTGGAGGCAACAGAAGTCACTACAGATCCCAGAAAACTGATTCATACATTGCTGCCCCTCTAAGAAGAGAATGCTCTTAACTTATCAAGTGGCTATGTCAGCATTAACGGATATATGCTCTGTCCCCTTGTTGTGGTTTAGACCTAAAATATCCCCCCAAAAGTCTCACACTTTGAAGGTAGCATCTGGTTAAAAAGAGAAGGACCCTGGGGGCTTTATTTGGAAAGGTGTATTCTTGTCTCAGCTCCTCCCTTCTCTCTCTATCTTCTGGCCATCATGTGATGAAAGCTCCTCTCCATCATGCTATCGGGTTTCCTGTTTGTGCCTTGGAGCCAGCCAAGCATGTACTGAACCCTCTGAACATGTGAGCCAAAATGCACTTTTCCAAGTCGTGGGTGTTAGGCATTTTGTCCCAGCAACAGGAAAGCAAAGACACTTCCAACACAACAGCACCTGCTGTATAATTCCCTCTGCACTTCCAGTCAAGCTGCTCTCCACCCCACAAGCTCCACTTCTCCCTTTGCCTAATGGCTGATTTTGCTTTAAATTCTAGTTTCAGAGCTATTTTTTTCCTGAATTCCTTCTCCACTCCCTTCCCCAGGTTAGTTTGGGACTCTCATTCATTTTAGTGACATCTTGCACGTGGCACTTCCGTGGCATTTACTGGCTCATAGAACTCTTCATAATTTCAAGCATCACCTTTATGCAGACTGACAGATTAGAAATAATTACAAAATCAGATGACACTACTTATTGGTAAAGCTGTATAGCAAGATGAACTTGTTTAACACTGTTTAGAGGTAGTAAAAATTTGCACAATATGTAATAACATTTAAGTGAAATTTCTAGGTATAAACCATGGAAAAATTATGTCAAATGTGTGACCTGGAAGGGTCAGACTACTGAGACTTAACCTGGAAGGGGTAAAACACTAAGGTTTGACTCAGAAGGAGTTGATCATGGTGAGGAGATCCTCTACTTCTAATTCATTGAAAGGACAGGCATGGTAGCTTCATGACTATGTCTGTCATCAAGAAAACGGATAATTAAATTATACTAGCTAAACTATATTCATAAAATGGTCTATTAGGAAACAATGAAAATGGAGGCATTAAACCTACATAGTCTGATAAGGAAAATCTCACAAATATAATTCTACAAGAAAGAACTCTTTGAAGCATGATAAAATTTATGTAAGGTTTTAACATATGCTTAAAATTACAGCTTGTTAAAGGACACGTATCAGTAAGATAAGTTTGATTAGTTTGCTAAAGCTGCTATAACAGCAGAAACAACAGAATCTTATTGTCTAACAGTGCCAAAGACTTGAAACTTCATGCCAGGGTGTCAGAAGCACTGATTCTTTCAGAGTTTGTAAGGGTGTCTTAGTTACTTTCTAATTACTGAAACAGAATAACCAACATTCACAGCATTAGAGAGGAAAGATTTATTTAGCTCACAGTTTCAGAAGGTCTCAGCCCATTCTTGGGCAACTGTCAATGGTGGAAGCACTTGGAGGAGTTGGAAGTAGAGGATCTCCTCGCCATGATCAACTCCTTCTGGGTCAAGCCTTAGTGTTTGGCCCCTTCCAGGTTAAGTCTCAGTAATCTATTCCTTTCAGGTTACATGCCCAGTAATGTGCCACATGCCTGTAGTCTACTACACACCTCCCATATATAAACCATATGCTTATAATCCACCACATATGCATAATCCACCCCTCCTGACCAGGCCCCATCTACTAACAGTAAGTGGATCCATAGAAAACCCGTAACACCCAAATACATGAGGCTCTCGGGGAGGAGGGCATACCAGACTCAAACCACAACGAAGAGAAAACTTGCCCCTTGTTTCTCTCTGTAGGTAATGAGCTGGTAATCTGTGCTGTGCCTTCATCTTCTCATGGTATTTTCCTTATGTGTATGTCTATCCCTACACCCAAATTTCCCCTTTTTGTAAAGGCACAGTCATATTAGATGGGCCCCACACTAATGATCATTTTTGTTTTGGTTTGGTTTGGTTTGGTTGAGACAGGTCCTCCTTCTGTAGCCCAGGCTGCTCCAGACCTCACTATGTAGCCCAGGCTGGCCTTGGACTTGGCAATCCTCCTGGCCCATAATGATCTCTTCTTATCTTGATCATTTCCAAAGACCACAAAGGGTAACATTCACAAGTCCTGGGCTAAAGATGTTGACACTTAAGGAGGGCACAACTGAATTCCTCAAATAACTATATAAAGAAATACATCTCAAAAAACTTGTTTCCTTAAGCATTCATTTTACTTGGTGTGTCTCTGTGGCAGAATGCTTGCCTAGTATGTGCAAGATCCTAGGTTCAATTCCTTGTACTATATTTTTTAAAAAGCATGGATGGTAAATGCCAGATTAAGAGAAGTAGTCACTTCATGACAGAAGGAAAACAGTGCTCAGGAAGAGGTGAGCAGGGGCTTCAACTACCATGGGAACATTTTATTTTTAAAGCTAATCATGAATACACAGGTACTCTCTCTATGACTATAGTTTTTGAGTCTCAAATACTTCACATTAATTACAAATACATACTTTATTATAATTATAATAAATAATTATTATAATATTATAATATTTATTATATAATAATATTTATTATAATGTAAAATTGCTGAAGGCAGGACCACAGTATTACAAGCTTGGCACAACACCTGGTATATAGCAGGCGTTTAGCAAATCTTCAAAGTAGTTAATGAATTGGACATTATAGTTACTACCAAAGGATGAGGAAACAAAGATGCATATACAGGAACAGGTTGTGATCACAATGTTGTATACATAATAACAGTCAGGATCTTAACTCAAGCAATCTCACCTTCCCCAATGTCACCATCTCTATTTCTTGTTATATAGGAGGGGAATGGAGGACACCAGAAACCCAAAGAATTGTTGGTCCCTTGGTTCTTTCCTCTTGTCATTAGATACCCAGTTATCTGGACAGAGGTCCTCACACGGCTATTGGACTCATCATCTTTCCTGACAAACTCACTACTCAGCTCATTTAGAAACCAAGCTATTAATATAGGAATATGTGGCTACAAGAATTCCAGTGCCTTCCCCCATGTGAATCTGGCCTGCCCTGGGTTAGGATTGGCAGCCTTGAAGAATTGTAATAATCACCTGTTTCTTACTACAGAAAGCATAGAAATAATGAACAGGAAGGATCAGAAGAAAAAAAGGTTGCATAACAGCATACCGCTGAAGTTGAGGGGCCTAGTGAGTCTGTCCGGTTTCCAATTATTTCTCCTCATGTGTCTTGGTCCACAGAACTGGGCTTTCTCATTGGGTTGACATGCTATGTCTCCATCCTTCTCATTGGAGCTGAATAGATTAGAGAAGAGCAGTCGCCTAAAGGTGGCCAGGGGGACATGATGGAGGAACTGGAACTGGAAAGCATCAACCTCTGCAGCTGAAGAGAATTAGAAATTAGAATTCAGGTGCTGATGGGTGGGCAGGGGGACATTTCAGCTGTTGACAAAAGATCTAGAAAAAAGATATAGAGCACGCCGGTGTCTCATGAGAAGACAAGGAGAAGGAGAGACCTAAAGATATTCCAAGGGCTTGTGGCAGGTCCTTCTTGAGCCTGTCCTTGGATTCTGTGGGGGAAAAAAATATTTTCTTAGGCGTTCATTTTACTTGAGTAAGGTCAAATTAATTCCTGTTACGTGTAAGCAAAGAGACCTGACTCATAGAGCTTGGCAGATGGTGGCAACAAAGCACAAAAGAGAAAGGACTGGATTTCTCAGCTAACAGGTGGTAGCGAAGATGCACCCTATCTCATTCTCTCAGCCTCGCCCACTCGCTACCTAACATCCCACACAGCAGACAAATTCCCAGGGTTTTTTTTTCCACCCAGGATGTAAAACAAATGAAAGTAACAAATCCTTCTAAATTATTAGTCTAAGCCAAATGGAGCTGGACAGCCTCCAACTACCCACTCAGCCACCTTCAAGCAGCTGTCCCCAGAGCTAGATAGGAGCAACCAAGCCAGGAAGAACTCTGCGTGGGAGCACACAGAACAGTGGGATGGTGAGGCACCCAGGGAATGGGAAAGGGTGTTAGGGCTGGGAAGTTCAAGTGATAAAAGTAGGAACTGGCAAAAAAGAAAGTTAGGGGTGGGGAGAATCACCAAAGACCTCTTTAAGGTTTATGTAAGCTTTATTAAATGACTCTTGATGGTTTGCACACAAGAAAGAAAAAGGCCACATGGATTTACTGGCATTATATCCAGTGTCTACCTAGTGCCTCTCTTGTCACAACATCCCGACACCCACAATTCATGGAGAACAAGTCTGGCTCCCATTTCAGAGCTCTCAATCTGTTTATGATTGGCAGGCAATGGTGGGAGGGCATGGCAAAGCCTTAGTAGAAAGGCTGTTCAGAGCATGGTATCAGGAAATGCACAGAAAAAGACCGAGCAAGAGATGAGGATATGTCCTTTTAGAGGAGGCCACCAGTGACCCATTCCTCCGAACATGCCCTGCGGCCTAGAAGCATGTAAAATCATCAATACACTGACCAAATTAACCTCCATGGTCCCCCCCCCCCCCATGACCTCCCAAATACATGAGGCTTTTAGGAGACAATTCAGCATTCCACACTAGCAACAGGCATATATTAGATAAACAGCATTATCTTTCAGGAATGGCCAGAACTGAGGTGGGTTCTGGCTGCAAACACATATAATCATGTGTTCAACTTTGAATCACCAATAGCTACCCTCGTACCTGACTGAGAGTTGGCATGTAACACACACCTAACATGAATTTACTGTGCTGCTGAGATGGTCAGTGTGGGGACTGCACCGTAGAAATGCCCTCTCGGTTATTGAAACCAAAGATGAATGTTTGTCATTAACACAGGAAAACCATGTTTCTCCAAAAAGGGGGGGGGGGAGAAAACCAGAAAGCTATTTTTCTACCTAACACATTCAAAGTAACGTCTTACACATTGTTCTACATTCAGTATAACTAGGAGGCCAAAAGTATAGGAACCAATGATAAACTTTCAGATTATACCAAGGCAGAGCTTCTGCTCTCAGAAAAGTATGACAGTTAAGCAATCCCCACATGACTGGAATAGGTTTCTCCACTGTGTAACCCACAAATGTCCCCACCACATTGACCATGGGCCTATTACAATCAAAATTTTTTATCGTCTAAGAAAGAATGGGAGGCTGTGGGTGTGGCTCAGTGATAGAACATTTGTCTGGCATGTGTCAGGACCTGAATTGCATCTCCAGTACTGCCAGGAGAGAGAGAGAGAGAGAGAGAGAGAGAGAGAGAGAGAGAGAGAGAGACCAGAAGAGAGGAGAGGAGAGGAGAGGAAAGATAAAGAGGTTTGGTGAGTGCCCCAGAGAAATTGAAAACTGAGAGACTATACTTCTAGCCCCCATCTCTTAACTAATGTCTCTGATCTTTAAAAAAATTTTTTTTGCCTTTCAAATATTTTTACTTTGGTTTTTCTACAGACTCCGGTACTCTCTTTTGGACATTAGAAACTCTCACTTGACCTTTTAACTCTCTGCATTGTCTGCTACAATTCTTCTTCTCCTCAAGGCAGTACAAATACTGCCACCAGTCTAAGGAACACTCCATTTACTTTCAATGAGATTCTGCAGACAGAAGTGCATGTTTCTTGGCGTTGTCTCCATGAGCATCTTAGCACAGGATTCAGGAGATAAATATCTTGCAAAATCTTTTGGAGAAATCTTAGCAATGTCGTTTCTAAGATTGTACCTGAAGGAAATTTAGAGCAAGGCCATAAATGGGAAATTTAAAGGCTTGCAGTCTCCTCTGAGGTTTTGCCACCAATATCAGAAGTCCCTGAATCCTAGCTCCCCTCTAAGCTTCTGATGTACTGAAAGGTCTAGAAGGGATCTCAGAAAATGTCACTAGCTGGGCCTTTGCTCCAATTTTTGTCCTCCCAGGTCTTCTACTCTGTTGAACTGAGCCAGTTACAGGAACTGCAAGAATGCTTTGATCTTTCAGAATAAAATCAAGGCTAGACTCCAGGGTCCTGCTTCCACCTTCACTTCAAATCTTTTTGACATCTCAGTCTTTTAAATGATGATGAGCCAAAAACTAACGTGTCTTCTAACATCAGTGCTTTATAAGATGGAAAGAGAAAGAATGAAAGGAAATGGTGAAAGAGAGAAGAGAAAAAATGTGGCTGTTTAGACCTCTTCTTCCCCCCAATTCCACTCTGCCCAGGACAAAGAGATCCCATTCTGTGTGAATTAAAATCTGTGCTGTACTTTGTCTACTTAAAGTTTTGCTTTGTTTTTCACTGCAGATGTGTTTGCCCCTAGCCACGTGTAGTTATTTAAATTTAAATTTCACGTAGGTTAAATTGAAGGTCCAGTGTCTTTGCCACACTAGCCACATTTCAAGTGGTCAAAGGCTACGTGTAATAGCTACTCTTTGGAAAGCACAGAGATAAGACCTTTCCATCACTAAGAAAAGTCCTAACAAATAGCATTGCAATCTATGCAATGACATATACTCACCCAACTTTAAAAACATTTCTCGCATTTAGTACACATTTTCAAATTTAGCAGTTCAGTCTACATTCCTCTTTCTTCGGTACAGCACCTGAATTCCTATTTTGAGAATGACTTCTTCCCCATTGTACCTAATCTGGAAATACCATCAGTCAAAGAAATCTGTCCTCCTATAGATTAATGGAAAGCCAAAATAAGTCAGTCAACTATCCTTACAGCTGAGGTTTCTGGGTAAGGCAGCAGAAACACAATTATTTGGAATGGGCTCATTCCAGCTGTGATGCTCCCAACACTATTCTTTGGTAGCTTTTGGTAGCTGTGCCTGGATCCCTAAAGGTCTTCTGATTTCTGCTTCTTCTTCAGTTTTTTCTTCAGTTCTGTAAGTATCCTGTATCTTCCTCAAACAAACCAAAGCATGTACACGCACACACATACCAACACACACACACAAACACACACACACACACACAGACACACACCACACACACAATTATTTGTGTTAACTCACATAAATCCATTTCACTTTCTTTAAACCAAAATAGATAAATAAATAAAGTAACCAGCACCTCTAAGGAGGCTTTGCCTGTTTGTATACCTTCAGCAGCTCAGCACTGTCACACCACCCAGGGCTAGCAATGTATTTTGTGGTGCTCAGTACAAAATAAAAATATAGGGCCCATTATATAAAACAAGGAGACAGTGTCATTAAAAGCACTAAAATACAAAGGCTTTTTCTGTCTTTGTAATCTCTCTCTGCCCTCATCATGAAGTTGTTTCTTTTTTAAATAACAGTACAATTTTTAATTATTATATATTTTACCATTTATATTTATTGTACAATGCCTGTTTAAAGTGTATATATCAGACTGTTTAACTGATAGCAGAACTATCAAAATTATACAGTAATTATTTCATGGCTACATATGTATTTTTTATCACTTTTTTGACATGGAGTCCTGCTCTGTAGTCCAGGCTAATCCTGATTTCACTATGTAGCCTAGGATGGCCTTGAACTCATGGCAGTCCTCCTGCCTCAGCCTCATGAGTGAAGAATCAAACCTAGGGCCTTGCAAATGCTTGGCAAACTCTCTGATCACTCAACCACACCCCCATATCCATGCACATTATTTATTTTGTTCTTATAAGAATAACAAAAACACTGCACAAAACCATCTCCCCCACATACATTTCAGGGAAGTAATACAAGAAAGAATATAACAGGTTCTATGGTGGCTTAGTTACTTATCTCATTGTTGTGACAGAATACCTGACATCCACAATTTGAGGGAGGAAAATTTTCTTTTAGCTCAGAGTTTCAGAAGGTCTCACACAGTCCACTCGTGGGGCAGCTGGCAAGACTGAAGGTGTAAAGCAGAGGCTGGAGAGTTACTCAAGGCATTGCAGGCAGAAACCAAGTAAGGCAGACGTGAGTTGATGCCTAGAGACTCAAGCAAGGCCGACTTTCCCAGGAAGAAGCTGTAACAATGCTTCTTATTTCTTCCTTTACTCATTTCAAGCTGCCAGTTTGGTGGCCTCACACACAGGGTGGATTGGTTCCCCTCCCTCACTTCTTGGCCCATAATTCAACAACACATACTGAAAAAGTCTGCCCTGGGAGATGCCCCACCCCAATCTCAACAAATTGACACAATCCCTCCACGTCAAACCCAAAGCAGCTGCCCCTTCCACCCAGGCCCTACTTCCCAATAACACAGTTCCACAATTATCTCACTATATCCAAACATATGAGGCTTCTGGGGGACACTCCAGATCCAATCCATAGCACATGGTTGTTTGCATTTCTTAGAAGAAAATCATTGTCCTCTTTCTGTATGCAAAGTAAATTCTGGTTAGAATGAAAAGCACATCATCTTAGGACTCTGAGTGCCCATTTATTCAGTTGTAGGCACATCACAACTGACTTCGTTGGCTTTGACTCTCACTTAATTTTGATAGATCCACTGAAATTCTGTCCTCGTGGGATATTAGGAAGGCTACATTGGGTGGTAAGCAAGTTGATGTCTTCAGACAACAGCAAACACACATAATACCTTTTTCTCCTCTGCCTCCACACATACTCCAATATTCCATTGGCCTTTGCTTACAAAGCGTAAATTCAATAACATTGAAAATTCAAGACAGTAACAACAGACTATTAACCCACTTCTGAGCAAGGGACTCTGAGCGGCTACATGGGCCAGGTACTATAAAGCCAGCCCTGATACCACAACATGCGTCTGAACCAATAGCAGTCAAACCACTTATCCTCCCACCTACTTCTGCTGTGAAGTTTTTTGGATGTGTGGACACGTATCACAAGGAGATAGCCCTCTGAGGTGATTCACGTGAGTGTTCTTATGAACCAAGAAGAGTAAGAGGAGGTAAAGTTTCAAATAGAAGTTTTATGATCTTATTTAGGTGAATTTGAGGTCATCGGGCCTGTCATTTACACACAAAATCAGGTGATTTTCTTGAGGGCACAACGTTAGCTAACAGTACTAAACAAGAACCTTATTAATTCTTAACTTCTATGCCTATCATCAGCCACAGCATTCCTTACCTTAAAGATAAAAATTTTATGGTCTTATTTATGTGAGGTTGAAATGACAACATTATGAAAGTAGCAGATTACTGATTAGTATTACAGTTGTAAAAGACATTTGTTGGCAAAAATTAAAGAAAAGTAGTCAGGGTTTTTCTTGTATTATATTTTACAACTATGTATGAGTCCATAATTATCTCAAACTTAAAACTTTAATTAGAAAAAATTAATAAAGGAAAAATTTACTGTTTGATTTTACTCATTTAAGATAAAGATATAGAAAGTCAGAGACTAAATTGTTAATAGCAAAAATACCTAAATAAACCCTATTCTTTTACATGAACAACTTGAGGTTTCATCTGGACCATAATTTGACAAGTTATTCCTGATTTTTATGTCATCATTATTAAACTTTACTTTTTAAAAATTTATGAGCTAAACGACAACTTTTCAAGACAGCAAGAAATAATAGCCCAGGAAATGTACTACCCAACGACATCAGTGGCACTAATTACCGAGAATGTTGACACTGTTTAGAATCTAGAGAGATTTTAAACATCAGCCAGTGCATGTAGACAAAACCCGTGTCATCTCTACAGTGCAGAAAAAAAGAATTTGAGAAACTTCTTGAGCAAAGTTTACTAAGACCATTGGGGTTGTCAGGACTCTTCCTGAAAGAGGTGAGAAATGTTAGATTGTTCCAAATTGGTCAGTGTATTATTCCATTTTTGCCATTGCTCTAACAAAATATCTGTTGACTAAATTGCAGAGAAAATGTATTTAGTTAGTTTCAGAGGCTGAAAGTCCAGATCAGGCTGCCCTATTGTTCAGCTCTAGTGAGGGCCTTGTGGAAGGTGGCACCATGGTGGGAGCATCTGTGAGAAGAATCACATGGCAAGACAGAAAGCCAGAAGGTGAGGACAGGCTGCTCTTGCTCTTTGATAAAAAAACCTCTGTGGAAGCAACTAACTGAGGTCCAACTGAAGCTGTATTAATCCCTTCCAAAGCAGCTTTCCTAATTACCTTGCACCAATCCTAACCTCGAAGGTTCCACTGCCTCCCAATGTCACCTTACTGAAGACCAACCAGCTTACAACACATGAACCCTTGAGGGACGCTCTTCAACATTAGCAGTCAGTTTCCTTTCTAATTAAATAGGTTATAATGACAGTGCATTTCCCTGAGTAAACACAGTCTCAACTCAGTCATCTGTACCAACTACCATCAGAGAATTACTTACTACTTGATAAAATATACCCTCCCTAATAGACATTTTAGAATTAACATTAAAGAAAAAGAGAGAGATTGGCGACATTAAATTTCACAAGAAGCATAATGAATTGGCTTCAAAGGAAGTTCTAAGCAGGGAAGCTCTTTGTTCTACAGGATTCCCAGTGGGTTAGCTTTGATTGCATTTGGAGGTAAAACTAAACTATTGTACTCACTAAGACCCAAAATATATTCAAGGGTGGATGTGAATTGCCTTTCCACAGGTATGATCGCTTCATAAACAATCACAAAACAGAAGTAACGTGCTATTAGACTCATCAGGAGGGTGGCTATCTGAAGCGATGTACCACTTGGGCAGTCGTCCTGATTTTAATTTTCTTCTAACATTTGGAACAAAAACAAAATATGGCAAATTAGACTTAAGAACACAATATTTCCTTCTGAAAGAAAAAGGAACAAAACTTTTGTTGCTTATTTTTCCATTTATTTCTTCTTTTTTGCCAACTACTCTATGTAAACACTACACTACACAATGGGGCTCCAGTTGTAAATAATAATGATAGTAACAGAAATGGATCCCGTTTACGTAAGTATCAGGTACTATTCTAACAAACCATAAATTGTGCAGTTTTTCTAGTTGCCCTGTGAGGTAGGTATTACTGTCATCCTCCAGGTCTAGGAGACAGGACTTTCTAAGTTTCAAAGCTAACAGGTAGTGGAATTGAAATTTGACACAGTGATCCTAACTTCAAAACCACCTTCTTAACTGCTACATGTGATCAGATTGACTGCTACAACCCCAACCTTATCAATCTTTTCAGCTCATCGAGGAAAAGAGATAATAAACAAATACGTTAATAGATATTAAGAACTGGAAGTTCAAAATATGATGAGAACAAACCAAAGAAAAATGATCCTCTGTCATCTTCCTATCCTGGAGAATCTTATCTTTCACCTTCTTGGTACGAATTCCCATTGCCTTCATGTTTGTGGGGGATTTTTTCCTCATTGGTTAAACCAAACATGGAACAGAGATTTGCCTTGTGGTGCACCCAGGCTACCTTCAGCATGACAAATCTGGGAACTTGCAAATTCTCCTTTTAAAAAATGATCTCTGGTCCATGGTAATAGCAAAGCGGGTATAAGATGGAGCTACAGATGTGGGATCCATTTGATAACTGCTTCCAGTGGATATTTTAAAACTTCTCTTAGTATTATGTATTTTCTTGCTTCTGCTATTTTCCCAGAAAACTATTCTATTAATGTGAAAATTCAAGAAGACAACATGAAAAAAGAATTAAATAACTTTTTCAAATAGTGTATTATAAAAAAAACTTCACATAGGAGCTCATAGTTTGAGCTCAATCTTCAGTGCTTTGCAGCCCCACAAGCCTAATTAACACTGGCTTGCAATCAAGGCTATTCATCCGGCGGCCACTTCCTCCACAGGCTTGAAACTCAGCACTTCTGACCGACCCTGCTATGTGTTTTCAAGTTCACACAATAGATTCTTTCTAAAATGTCTCTTTTCCCCTTATGAGAATGAAACTAGCGATATTAGCTATCTCCCCCACTGCTTTTCTTTGCACACTCTTTTTTTTTCCCCCTAGGACTCTCTCTGGAACGAAAAGTACTTTTTTCTATTTTGCAGAGGCTTCCTTTCACACTGGAGAAATTGGAGTCTGGTACTAAGTAAAGTGGAGGCCCTCTGACAGTAAAATGATTAGAAAGCACTTTGTTCAGAATTCTAATCCCCTGCCCTACTGGGAGCCCAGGATTATTCCCCAGAACACATCCAAGGAACCCTGCAGAGAAGTGGAAGGACACAGGCCTCAAAGTGAGATGGATTCAGTGTTAAATGCCAAATCCATCCCTTTGCAGAATTTGACCTTAGGTAAGTTCTTTGAACCTTATAAACCCCAGTTTCCTCATCGGTAGTACAGAGATACTAATGTCTAAACTATAGGGTTGTTAACCATTTAGTAATGCAGAACAGTGTATATTGCAAAGTGCTTTTTTTTTTTCTTTTGGAGGAGTGGCAGGGATAGAGGTCAAGGTCAGAGTGTGGGTCAGCAGGTATAGATAGGAAGACAGAAGACTACCTTAGAAAAAGCTGGAGTCCAGGAATCTGGGACACAGGAGCCACAAAGAGAGAGAGAGAGAGAGAGAGAGAGCACAACCACATCATCACAGTCACTCCGGGAGGACTGGGGTCCTGTCAGATGTTCTGGGTTTACTCCAATCTCTGACATTTACTAGTTACACAATCTTTCCATTCTCTATAATTTAGGACAGCTTATTTTGTTTCAAGAGGTCACTGCAAGGATTAAATTAGATAATATTGCAAAGTGTTTAACTCAGTATGTATCACAGAGTAAGCTCCCAATTACTGGTAACTGTTTTCATTGTTTTTTGACAGCAATTAGATGTCAGCTTTACCATGAGGGAATTTCTAAATCTTCTCAAGCTGTAATCATCTTACCTACAAAATGGGTGGTCAAAGTTGCCTTCTGCTGCCACGGTGAGAACTGAGGTAACACACTTACAAGCTGATGGTAACATAACTGACACTTGCTGGGTAATCGCCAGTCGTTTCCCTCCTGCCCATCCTAGTAATCACGCTACTAAGTAGAGATTATTCTCTTGACCTTATGACAATGTCGGAAATGAACAACTACTGTTACTCACACTCATTTCTCATGAATTCCCCCTTGTTACTTCTCACCAACTCCCAGACACCTTGATTTTTCTGTCATTCTCAGAACTGGCCTTCAGATGGCTTAAGTGTTGGTGACCTGGAAGAGGTGCCTAAAGTTTCCCAGAAGGTGCTCCTTCCAAAAGCGATTTGTAAGGAAAATTCCACATTTCTACTGTTACCAACTTACTTTACCATATTCTCTATCAGACAGAAATTGATTGCAATACATCAGTTACTGTGGGTTTTATCAGAAAACTGTTTCTGACAGGAAAACTCAGGTATCCACATGGGCCTGGATTCTGGATGGAATAAAGAACAGGTGTGGACAAGGAACTTCTACAAGAAGAGAGGGCAGTTATCTTTTTTCTAAGTCTCTTCTGGTTTTAGAGGCCTCTGTCACCAGGCTCAGCTGAGGGTACAGTTCACACTTTCTATTTTCACAGAATTTAAGAAAATGACAAAGGCCTTCCAGAAGTAGCTTTTGTCCTTTCTCACTCTCTCCCTGTGTTTCTTTCTTTCTTGTCTTCCCCTTTGATTCCTTTCCTTCTTTCCTCCTTTTCTGATCCACATTTATGTTTGTCCATCTAAACAACTCTATCAGCTTTCTCATTTTCTTCTCAGAGTGTTTTAAACCCTTCCCTGTTTCACCTGCTTGGTTTCAGATGCCATTTTTACTGCATTTGCAATCCATGAGCTGACACAGCACCATGCTCCTCCCGCCCGCTTCCCGTTTATATCAAATACTATGCAGAAAATTCATCCTGCTCAGTGTCAAATGCCAGATCCACTTTAGATATGCATTACTTTTGTTCAGGGTAGGTATTATTCTCACTCTTTCCCAGCATAGCCTCTCCCAGGACACACACACACACACACACACACACACACACACACACACACACACACACACCATGACCAGTAAATCAAGAAACTGTCTGTTCTGAACCCCATTTAGAGCTGTGTGGAAATATTAGACAGAGAAAGTTGGTTCAGTGCACAGTGCCCAAAAGCTAGGAAACAAGGGAAGCTTATCTCATCAGATTTCTTCTTTTTTTCCCCCTTGAAACTTATCCCATCTTTTGAGTTTGTGACATAAATGAATAATTTGGTGAGAAACAGATTTCTCAGACGATTTGCCTAGTCCTCAGCTTCTCTGGAGGCTGAATTCTCAACAAAGATCAATCTTTCTTTCTGGCAGTTGGGCAAATTCGTGTCCAGGGAAACAGAATGGATTCGCAAACAGAGGCCAAGGCTGAAGGAAATACAGGTGCTCAGAGAGACACCAAGTGAGTGTGCGGTCAGCGGCATTGGACACCAATGGGAGACTATCACAAAGACTAGGGCCTACTCTGGTGTTAGCTCTCATTGGATGAAAGAAGTTGTATGATTGTTGACTGATTTCCCTGGAAAAAATTCCCCATGCCTGACCCCAACCAGCATAATTCTCCAGAGGCACCAAAGGTGAAGCACTTTGGTATGTAATAAGCATGTTCCTGTGCCTCTATACACTTTCTAGACTACAGTCTCTTTGAAGCAAGGCTGCATGTGTTACTAATATTCCTGATCTCTGAACCCCAGCCCAGTGTGGCCACGGTGAATGCTTTTAGAGGAGAACTGACCTGAGTGGATGCTAACTCAGCCAACCTTCACAAACGAGACTCAATATGAATTGAGTGGTGTTCCAAGTTACAACATCAGACCTTCTGTTCCATCCCACTTAGCGTCCTAGCCAGATTTAATACAGATGTAGGGCCTGATTTTCAGAACAGAAGTGGTGGCCAGAGAAAAGCTGCCTGTCTTCAGGACTATCTTTCCTTTTTTTCTTGTGTACTGCGTGCATGTGACTCTCCCGCAGTCTGTTGATTCCCTGAACTGTGCGTGCAATGAGGCATCCCCAGACGGAGTTGACAACGGTCGATTTACGTGCAACCACAGAGATCCTGGGCAGGAGTCGTGTCGCACCCAGACGGTTTTGTCCTGACAGGAGGCCGTGAGCAGTGAGCTCCATCCTTCCCGGGAAGGTTTCCCTTTCCCAGGGTTGGCCTTCCGAGCGCTGTCTCTCACAGGAGCGCCAAATGGGGATCAGGAATCTCGGCTTCCGATTCTGCATCTCCCCGAAGGTGGCTCTGGGAGTAGATCCCGCAGTGACTCTGGACCTAATTGATGACACTTGCATCAGTGTGCTCACGTGTTTCACATGTGTCGTGTCATTTTTTTTCCCCTTACTGCAGCTTTTTAGGTAAGATCTTGCCATTCTTCCTCAGCAAGTTCTACTGCACGAATTTGTTGAGTACTAAACATGTATCAGACTCTGTTCCAGGTGCTGGGGATGTTAAACTTTAGGCTCAGGGAAATTTTGTAGTAAGGACACCGCCTAGAAATATCTTCCACAGATTGTGATTTATATATGTTTACTCATCCTACTAAAAACAATAACAAGAGAATGTATCTTTTTTAAAACACTGAAGAGCTAGCTACACTCCAAAAATGACTCAGCCACAACCTAGGAGGAGCTGAGATCTACAGACATAAACCTAGCACTCAAAATTACTTTCCCTGAGCAAAAATGCTGATTTGGAAGAAACTGCTGCAAAATCAACCTGTGGCTCATGTGGCCTTGAAGGCTAAAAAGTTAACACTCTAGGGCCTGCCTGGTCTGAAAAATCAGACAATAACTCAGCCCAAGGGGCTACATTCTTAAGAATGAACCAGAAATGAACTCTTGCTGATGTTGCACCCCAAGCTTATAGCAACTAGTGGTATAGGGAACCCCAAAACTTAAACTCCAATTAATGCTATCTAAGAATAGTATTCCTCCATCTTGAGCAGATACCAATAAAAAATCTTTGGAGGAAAATATTGTCCTCTGCCTCCAGTAATTATATAAACATTTATGAGGGTCAGAATATAACCATGCAATAAGGAAACATGGTTCTAGGAACAAGACAAGCAGGAAAAAAAAACAGACAAGAGAAACAGAGTCATCACCTTAGTGTGTGATTTGTTGAGTCAAGGATTTGAGCAGAAAGAACCTATGGAGAAGTCTAGGGGGAGGAGGAAGTAGCCAGGAAAGGCTGCATTGCCAAGCTGGACTCTTGGGAAAGTCGGGTTCAGTCCTGCCTGGGAATTCTAGGACCAGCAAAAACGTAAGCTTCGGATTTATCTGCCTTTGAGGCAAGACAATAGAGGCCAAGGTACTCCCAGGGGATGGCAGCTGTCTAGTATTTCAGGCTTGTGGATGTAGGTCACTAGGAAAAGCTCTCAAAGCGATGCAGAGACTGGCAATTAGGATTTTGAGCAGCAGGCACTGAAATGGTAAGATCCAGGCGAGTGGGGTGGGGCACCAAGAGTGTGTCCTGGATAGTATGAAGACTTACATTCTCAGACACGGACAATAAAATAATACACTTGGCTTTGGATATGTAAAGAAATAAAAGGCATCTTGATATAAAAAGTTACATAGATTTCAAAAGGAGGGAAGAGAACTGCTGAAACTTAAATTACAGTAACTTTAATTGAGAATTATTGTATTTAAACCAGTTAGACCAAGCTGCTGAGAGAACTGATGAAGTCAGGCTATCTGAGCGTATGGGAGATACTACTAGATTGTTTGAAACACATTGAGTCCGGATTCCAAAAAGAGGAGAGAGTGGGAAGGGAACGATATTTGAAATGATAATGGCAGCTGGTTTTAAGAAAGGGCAAATGAAATTCAAGGCTCACAGCTCTAAATTTTCACCTTCCTTGTGTTCGGAAGAGGCTTGTCATCTCTTCATTGCAGCCTTCTTTATTGTTTGACCTTCACGTCTCTTTTCCTTCCTTTAGTGCAATTACCTGTGTCTGCCCTGTGAAAACTCTGTAGTAGAGCTGGTCCTCAGAAGATTGGTGATGACGCGGCTCCTCAAGCTGTGATAAAAAGAAATGAGGTAATAATTATAAGCATGTAGTTGAAAAGACTAGTTAATTTGGAAGAGAAGAGAAAAATATAAATAAAATTCAATTGCCTTAGCTGAATACTGGAAGGTGCATATTTGTACATTCACAAGGTTATCTTTACATCTATCAGTTTCCTTAGGATAAACTTTCATTAGTGACCCGATAAGTGAATTGCTACAACAAAACAAAGGCAAAACCATGGGTAAGGCCAGGTTTAACAATAACAACAAAGTTGTAGGAAAATATGGGAAAAGAAAACTTTTGGTGAATATCCCAATGAAGGGATTGGTTGGATTCAGAGAGGAGATATCAAGATTTGACTACTGCGAACCCATTAGAGGAATAGGAAGCTGGGGTAGAGTGATGACTTGAGTGAAATGACTTAGGCACGAAAGATTAATGTGTTAAACACTGTATGGTTTCTCGGACTTGGAAAACCCAGAACACAGACATTCTTTGGAACCATATGAAGTGATAGCCGGAGCCGGGGGAAGGGACAGAGAGGGGGTGGGAGGCTAAAAGATGGGAAGGGATTGTGAAGTCGATGTGATACATAGATGTACGAAACACTCAAATTCATTGTAAATACTATGTATTACATTTGTATATTAATAAAAATAGTGGGAAAAAAAGAAATGAGGTAGAGATTGAGGAAGAGACTCATATAGCTCCTTACAACATCAAGGGATTGGTGCTAAGATCGGAGGGTGTTTTGTTTTGTTTTGTTTTGTTTTGTTTTGTTTTGTTTTATTGGTGCCAGGGGGAACACAGAGCAGGAAGCGAAGTTACTCTGTCTACCGTGGGGAGCTTGGAAAGCCTTCACAGCTGAGAGGTCTCTTCATCGGCCAACAGAGAGTCCAAAGGGGTGAGTGGGGATTTGTTAGCCTGATGAGGAAGAATGGGAATCAACTGGGGCAGAAGAGAAAAGCGAATGCAAGCCTCAAGACACTGTTATCCATGGAATGTTCCAGAAAAGAGAGGTGGTTTATATGGCAACTGGATAGACTATACAATAGGTGAGGAGAGTCAGTGGGCTGAAAACATAATATGGCACATCAATAGACTGGACATCTGCTTAAGGAACTAAATGTTAGTTCCAATAACACCCAAATTGTATCCTATGAGTCCTTAAGACAGAGGAGATCATGGAACACTCTTCGGATACTAATGACTTCACAGAAAATTTTCTTTTCCTTTCTTTTCTTTACCTTTCTTTTTCTTTTTTTTTTCCATGATGTGTCTTGTTTTGTTTTATTTTGACTGGGGGTGGAATCCAGGGCCTTCATACAATGCTACAACCCCAGCCCATTTTTTGGTTTTGATTTTGAGATAGAACCTTGCTAAGTTGCCCAGACTAGGCTTCAATTTGTGGTCCTCCTGCCTCAGAGGGAAAAAAATGATAAAAACCTAAAACACAAACTTACATGTTCTAGATCATTTAATTTCTACTATGTTTTGTATCCATGGTCACAATATGGTCTCCTTAGATGCAATGTGGGAGTTGAATGCTTGGTAGATTTTTATCCTATAAGTAAATGATAATGCCAGCAATAAAACAGAGTGGCAGGGCCTGTGACATTCTAGAGATTATATCCTTCATTTTAAAAGCTGTTCAAAACTGGTTTCGGAGAAATAACTCTGCATAGTCTAAATGAAATACTGCACAAATAGTTTGTGACACTGACCTTAAGTGACAATTCTCAACATTTAATGGGTTTGTAAGTATACTTGGTTGTGTGGACTTTTAGATGGACAAATTCAAGTGGCAAAATGACAGCCATCTAGCTGAATTCATGGTATTCATGTGGGATTTATTATTTTACCAGTTAAAATGACAAAAAAAAAATCTGTCTTTGTTGTGGATAATTAAAATGCAATATGTTTCCATAGAATGCTGTTCTTGTGTCTCATGGTAGACAGTAAATTGAGACTAATGTGAAAAGCATTGTAAGAACATTGCACAGAGGAAAATTTGCACACATCCCCCCCTCAACAGCACTGCCTCATAACAAATGCGCGAAGACAAATTTCCCACGTCAAATCCTGCGTTTATACGAAGCAAGGGCCGAGTAACATTCAGGGACATTGTATAAAGAAGACTTTTTCAGGAGTATCCGTAGACTCTCTTCCAAATGTCAGACGTATTAGAAAAAATGATGGAAAACTCAATTTGCGGTCAAGAGATTTCGACATGGTCTGAATGAGCCATTTCCAGTAGTTACTGATGCCCTTTCCTGGCTCTGTGTTGGGCCTTGAATATTTTTCAACACTTATAAGAAAAAAATGTCTAATTTAAAATATTATTTTCCTGTCCACAGACCCAGTAATAATTGGATTAGGTAATTATTTAATGCAGATTTAAATATGCCATAATGATTACCTTATCTCCAAGAGAACAAGGTGGCCTCCTGGGGATCAAGGGACCACTCACCAGCACCGGCATGCATGCCCTGTTTACACCACAGGCAGAAGTAAGACGAGTAGGCGGTCTGCATATTCTAAAATAGTAAACAAACTTGTGACGTTGCCTAATAATAACACAAACCACATTCTTAAGGAAACGGCACTGCTCTCTTTCAGATTTTAAATCAGAGATGCTGAAGCAGGTTAAACAGAATTTAGAAATATCCAAAGATTTCATCTTATCTTCATACTACTAATCACATTAAAATCATGTTAATTAGAATTTTGAGAGTTTTATATTTTTGCTTGTAAATTTAATGCCACACAATACTGCACTACAAAATGACGTTTCTGTTCACATCAGGTCCGTGTAAGCCGGGGATCCTCTAATGTCACACCCCCCACTGCCAACTCTATCTTTGCTGGTGTCCTATGAAGTTCACACAGTGATGCACTTGCCGACTGACAGGTGTCTCAGACTATACACCCATCATTATGCAACATATGACTGGGCTTATTTTTGGTTTTAGATTTGCATAGTACATAGGAGGGGTAAATTTTATTATACGTAGTTTTATTTGTCTGTGGATTTTGTTAATATTGTAATAAATAATTTATGTCCACTGGGAGCCCAGAAGAATTTTTTCCTTTAAAAAAAGAAATACCATTACAGACCTCATGAGTCTACTGAAAGATTTAAAAGCAAAAGTAGGTGATTTGGTTTTTTTATTTTGAATTTACCTTCAGAAAGTGTGTGAAGGTCAGGATACAGAAAGGCAAGATCTGAGGCAGCAGTTCAGTTAGAAATCTGTTCCAGCAACCCAGTTGGAAAGAGATGAGTTAACCAAAGAAGCTGATTTCGGACAAAGAGTACGAACTTGGAGTGTGGTGTACTGAGTGGTCCATTGTGGCTAACCCCTTGCTTTCTATATAATGAGCTGAGATATAGTTTGTAAGGGCACATGGCAAAGGTTAAGGAATGGGTTCTACTGGAGAAGAAGATAACTTATAATCTGAATTCAAAGAAGCTAAGAAATATAAGGGTCTCTGAATCTTAATATTATCCTGCAGAGATTTATTTTGGGGAGTAACCTCTGCCACATATGCATTTTGGCTCCATGTTCTAGTGGAATTTGCTCCCAATTCAGCTGGGAGTCACTCTGCTTGTAAGATAAGCTTGAGGGGGAAAAAAAAGCCTCTCCATTAGATGAGAAATACCCAGCATGGCTGGCATGAGACTGTCTGAATTAGAGACCCCAGCAACTTAAGGATTAGTCTGGAGCGCTGGCTTTTTAGAATCTGGAAGGCTTGGGTCCAGGAGATGGTTATCATTGACCTGACTGGAGTTGAGTGCATTATGGGTACAGTCTCTCTATCCATCTAGGAGAGGAAGAACTCCTGGCTCCAGCTATCTTACTGCTCAACAAATGAAGGTGAGTTTCCAATACTACTTTTGGACCAGTCTGCTCATTATACTAGCAATTAAAAAGTTATTCTACAAACTGAATTAGCCAGACTTGGTTATTAATTGGATTTGAGGATGTGTGTCAGACTAGGAAAGAAGAGATATGAATGGCTCTAAGGATTACACCTTAGCTAATTGAGTGCATGATGATTTCATTAACTGAGATAAGGAATGAGTACAGGAGAACAGGCTTCCTGGTGGAAGGGAGGTGGTGATGCACTCACAGTTGAACATCCTAAGTTTTAAGCGTCCATGAGACATTCACTTGAAATAAATGGAGACCACAATTTGCTTATTTAGAAGTCAGATGTATTTGGTTATAATTAAAAATTGGGATGTAAATGACAGTAATATTATTGTTCTACTAGATTAAACGCAGAGGGAAGGGAAGGGAAAGTGTAACATTTTAAAGGGCAATTTCTGCATTATAGATCAACTATTGAGTGGGTATAACGTTGAACATGAGAAGAGAAAAATACAAATAAATTTTTGATTCTGTAAAAAAAATATGATTTTAGAAACCAAAGCACTGTCAAAAAATGGACCTTTCAGACAATGTGTGGCTTTTCAGGAAAGGAGTGAAAGTGCATTTTACTGCTGTTTGAGAAATGGCTGAGTTGGGAGAGATGACTTAGTTCCAGGAAGTTTGCTGATGATGAAGAGACAAAAGAAACATAGTCTAGGCACCAAAAGAAGGAAAACACATTACTCACATTACTATAAAACAATATCTAAGAAATATCTTCTGCGGCCTGAGGGTTCACACTTGTTACAACACCTGGAAGAACGTTGAGTCCTACTTGCTCATCTCAAGTTTTTATTTTCTTATGATCATTGTTTTTTAAGGTACTTACCAAAGAACATTTTACCTTAAGTATAAAATTATCTTCAAAGCAATTTTTTATTTTAGACCCTCCTACTGTTCATTTTCAGCCCCTCTAAACAACCCTCCTCTCAATTGACAAAACATGGTAACCAATCAAAAATGAAGATTCAAACGCACCATTCAGATGTTCATGCCTTACGTCTTCCATGATCCGGTCTCCATCAGATACAATATCCAAAACTCTTAAAGTGGACAGATTTGATTTATTCCAGCTTAGATTCAACGATCTCATTCCAAGCAAGGTCAGCAATCTTCAAAGCAGAAACCGTTAATAAGGGGAGACCACAATGAAAGAAAAAATCATTCATGGCATGACAGCCAGGAAGCAGAAAGAGAGGAGTAGAGGACAAAAGTATGCCCCCTGTGGCCATCGCTCCAACTTCGGCCCCACTTTCTAACAGCCCAGAAAATCATCAATGGACTAATCCACAAGTAAATATGGCACACCCAGGATTTTTCCAAACACATGAGATTTTTGAGGGATATCTAAAATCAAAACTACAACACGGTCCTTGCCCAGACTCAAACGTTTATTTAGCACACATTCATTGAACTAAACTTCTCTGCAGCCTGGCATAGAAGACAGAGGTGACCAAACACTTGTAATACAGTATGCTACAGATTGTCATAAGAAGGAGCCTAGGAAAGCAGGTCTAAAGAGTTCTTGAATGCTGATGGCTAGGATGAATCCCAGTGGTAATACAGGCAGGAGCTGCCTGCATCGCCCATAAATGCTTCCCCCTACCTTTGCTCTGGCCTGTCTGTTTCCGATTCCATGTCTTCATATGCACAGTATCTTCTAGTTGAAATCACCTTCCTACCCCTACCAGCCTGTGGAACTCCACTTTATACTGAAGATGTCACATTTCACCCTTTACTTGAAATCTCTTTTATCCCGGCTTCTAGGCCAGGCTAGGTGGCCTGACTTTGTGGCCCCAGAGGGTGTTGCAGCTCCTTCTTTATAGATGTTGTGAACACATATATCCAGGGATGGCAGGTATGTCTTCATCTCTAATTGTGTCCCGACAGCAAAAAGCCTGGCATATAATAAATATTCAGTAAGTCACAAAACAAAGAAATTTGCTTGACAATTGAGTTATCTCTTCTAAAAGATTTTAGAATTGGGGGGAAGAAAGTTTATGCAACCCTTGAAAAGCTCCCATATTTCTCTGATATATCACTCTCTGATCTTCTTCAGATCCTTTACTACAATAAAATCCTGCAACTCTATTTTATACTCTGTCTACAAAGGTGTATGAGATTTGGTTGCCAAAACATGTCTTGTATTGTAGAGTTTGATGAATTAATTCATTAGGCACTCAAACAATATTGATCGAAGATTGACTCTGTACAAAAGTTTGTGTTCAGTGCAAATATTAACCTTGAAGATAAAAACCTTATTCTCGTAGAATTCATGATCTATGGAAGGAAACATTAAATGTATATGTAAATGTGATTTGGTATAAAAGTTACAGAAGTGAGACTGGGGGCAAGGGAATGACAGGTGCGTGAACACATCCAGAGTATGTTATTTATGTTATGTGCATGTGAAATTTTACCACAATAAAACCCATTAGTCTGTAAAACCAATATACATTAGTAAAGAAAAATAGTGTGGAAAAAAGTTATGGAAGAAAAATACCATGACACAGCAAATGAGATTAACAAAAGAAGACTAATTTAGGTTCTTAGGTCAGAATAGACCTGTATGATACAGCGATAAAAGTTAAAATCTAGGAGGTTAAGAAAAAGCAAAATCAGGTCTTGCATTTGAGAAGCCCTTTTGACAGAAAGGTTCGTGTGTCCAGAGCCTGGCAAAGGAGGGGCAAGTCCCTCAAAAGTTTCAAGACATAGGCAAATAATGCTATGACTTAGGTGCCAAGTGAAAGATTCTGGAATTATTTCTACAAATCAAAAATTATTGAAGGTCTTTGGATAAGACAATTATGCAATCATTTTCACTTTAAAAAGTTACGTGCATGTGATATAGAAAATAGATAACTGTCAAGAGAGAATATGGCAGGCCAAGTAGAAGATCTTTGGGTGGAAACTCAAGTTTCATTGCTCATCATAGAAAACATCAGAGAAGAATTTACAAACAGAGAACTAGGAGCTTTTTCTCCTCTCACATAAGCAAAAGCCTAGAAGCAACTCAGGGCTGTGAGCAAGCAGGCTTGGTATGTCAAGGCTGAGGGTTCTGGGATTGCCTAAGACAATCTCCTATGGAGCAGTCACAAGATAAAGCATCTGTCAGCCCAACCACATTCCAGGCAGGAAGAGCAAGAGGAAACACTCATACATCTGACTCTGCTCCTTTGGAGAGACTCCCAGAATCCCATCCAACCATTTTTATTCAAATTTCACTACCAAAGAACCATGTGTCATGGCCACCTCTCCTTCAAGAGAACTAGAAAATATGGCTTTTTCTTTTATTGTTGGGTCTGCAACCAACTCAAAATCAGGCATAACAGATATTTGACAGGCAAGTAGCTGCTTTTCCTGTGTCCACTCCTCTCATCTGTAGGAAGACGTAAGCATGCTTTGTTTATACAAGGGATGGCTGGCCTACGCTAACAGAAGTATAATTTTGAGTTTAAACATGAGAAGAAATATGGGTTTGGCTATGAAAGTACTAAATAGGAAGTCTAGCAGACGCTATCCATTGGCTCAATCAAAACTCATCCATCTTTCTCCTAACTTGTTTTCCAGAACTAGATTCCTTTGCAGCTAGGATAATGGCTTATCATCTGTCTTATACCTATCATAATAAATTCCCTCACATTTTGAATGCAGAAGTGAACAATGTGTAGTGACATATCTATCCTTGCAGGGACAGATACGGGCTTATCAGCATATCTGACCATCAACTAACAAAGACGTCTGGTAACCCTAGTGCTGCCAGAGTTGTGTGGTCTCCATCTTCAGCTTAGTCAGTGCCAAACAGTCCAGGTATGTTTGGGAATTTTTCTGTGTGTTGTCCCAGCTGTGTTGTTTATAGTTACAAAGTATTCAAAGCTAGTCTTCCTGCTCTATTATAGTTTATTAGAGTCACCCAGTTTCTCTAGTTAGTCCCATGTCACAAATGGCTAGAGTGATTGAGTTATCTGAAACTAGGGATTTGGACTAATATAGGAAGCACTAGTCAATGGACCAGGATATAGATAGTGTCTTATATTACTGTGGGTGATGATACACTGTTTATATAATATAATGAATCCATGTCATTTTACTAAAGGCTGACTATGTGGCAACTACCTCTTTAACTCTCCTTTGGTTACCTGAAAGATCCCTCAAACTTGACCTGTCCAGACAAAAGACATTGTGGTCATTCCACATTGTTTTCTTGAGTGCTTTTGTTTTGTAATCTAGAAATTTGAAAGGCCTTGCAGACATTTTTCCCAATTCCCATTCTATAATCAAGTTCTATTTTACCTCTTAAATATTTCTGGATTTCATACTTTTTTTACATTTTCACTATGATCACGTTCATTCAAGCTGCCATGATGTTGCTCCCGAACTAATTTAGAACCTAAACCAATTGAGTTGCATCTTCTCTGGACTTCCTTTCTTTTTTACAATATGGCCACAACTTTCAACACGAAGTAGGATCATGATAAGCATCAAAAATCCTCAATGCCTCCATGTTGTTCTTGGGATAGAGATAAGCTCATTAATTCACTCAAAGGTCCTTGCACAGTGTGTCTTTGTCCTCCTTTCCAAGCACCTGCCCCTTGTCCCTTGATGTCCATCTGTCCACTTACTTGTCACACCAGCAGCCATCTCCTCCTTAAAAATAATCCTCATCACCCTCTTTCTCTGGGGAGCTTCTACCATATCCCTGAGATCTTAATTTAAGCTCTTCTGACTTGAGTAGAATCAGAAAAACCATCCTTTTTAGCATCTATCACAACAGCAACTTTTAACTCATTTACTGTTTTTTGGTTAATATTTAACTAAGCCAACTTAACTGTGAAGTTCTGCATAGAAAGAGCAGCATTTTATTTGGTTCCCTCTCAACTGTGTATTGTTATAATTCACATTACTTTAATTACTGAGGTTGAACAAACAGCCTTTTGAACACTGGATAAAAGAATGAACAAGCCAGGCAGTCGCATATGCAATTAATGATCGTCACATCATACCTGCAAAGTAGGCATTAATTCCAAATTTACAGATTGATCCCGCAAATAGTACATGGTGTAGGTGGAACTTAAGAACAGGTGTGTCTGAATGCAAAGTCGAAGTTCCTCTATTTCACCACACTGACTTTCTCTTAGATGAAACAGTGTACAAGAGCAGTTTGTAAATATATATATATATATATATATATATATATATATATATATATATATATTAGCCAATGTAGGGTATTTTTATCATTACCCTTGAGGCTGGAACAATGAACAAAGGCCAATACTGAGTGAAGGGGCCACTGCTAATATCAAATACGAAACACAGAAAAAAAATTCTGGCACGGCCCTGTTTGCACAGCCCCATGCTGTCAAGTATCTCTGCAGTTTGGTTTGGCTGGCAGCCTCAGAAACCAGGAATTTTATTAGGTGTCTTGTGACAGCACAGCCGTTCAAAACATGATTCATCTTGTTTATTAATGTCTTCTCAATATTTCTATAATAAATATCATGTTCTGATCCAAACTAGATAAAACTAAGACTTGATTCAAATCTCCCCATCTCAGAAGCCCATAAGTCATCAAGGACTAACCTGAGACACGAAGAACAACAACAAAAAGAAAATGGAAAGATGAGGACAGAGGGAACCAACTCATCACTTTCCTATTTTTGAGGAATGTGACCTCCCTGAGTACATATGACAAACTCCAGCCAGTCACTTTGATTTGCAGCTGGGAGTTGGCAGGCTTCAGATAAACACATGCTCTCCTCCAGAATCTCACAGAGGAGCAGGATAGAAAATGTGGAGGGAGTTCCTTAGGGCCTCCAGAAGCAAGAAAAATCATCAGCCTGGGATCTGGGGAGCCCTGCCAAGACCAGGAAGAGCAGGGAACACGGGGCCCATAAATGTCACGGCTTACTGATGGCCAGATCCTCCAGTCCTTCATATCAAATGAGGGTGGAAACAAAACCAGGACAGGTTTTCCAAGATACAACATGGCCAAAATAACTTGTAAATGCTGACAGCCGGTAAAAAGAATGCTCCTTGTGATACTAGAAAAAAATTAGTTGTTGTTGAGGATTCAAAAGAAAAGAGACTGCAAAAAGTAGAAAAGCAACAAATAAAAACCAAATTAACCAGTAATAATGAATAAACTCTGTTGATTTTTTATCAGAAATAGTTACTTTAAATATTTTATATGACTACTTTCGCACAACTGTTAGTAGACTAAATATATGATTTGGCATTTTTGTAGGATATGCTGTTATTTTATCATGTTACTAAGAATCATTCACAAGTATAATTTTAATAGCACAATATTTCATCATTCACATATTTTATTTAACCCAAACTATAATATAAGTTCCTTTTATTAAATAGTGCCATAATAATCATTTTCGCTGCTAATTTTTTTTGTGTATTACTTTTTTAGGCCAGATTCTGAAAGAGGAACTTATGTGTCAAAGGATATGAAGAATATAGTTTTTAGTCCAAATTTCCAAATTGCTTTCCGCTGAAAGCCTAACTTTATTTCATTACACATTTATTAGTCCAAAATACCAGCAATTTGAAAAGTCTTTAATATTGTAGTGACTAATAATAGTCTTATTTTAATATGTTTTCCTTTGATTACTAATGGGGGTGAATTAGAACTTTGTATTTGTGGTTGATGTTTCTTTTTTTTGTGAAACACATTTACATACCCTTGACCCATCTTGTCCTTGAGCAGCATTCTTCTTCTCAAAGATTCATATAAGCCCATTATATTTTATTTTTATTTTTATAAAAATTCATTAATATTTATTATATGAGCTGGGATGGATAAAGTGTTAAGAGAAAGGCAGGAAATTCTGGCAGCAGACCAATTACAATTTTTTCTCTTGATGCCTTTCTGAACCTCTTTCCCAGCTCATCTCCCTGTTGTGGATTTTATCCATAGCCAAAACCATCAACCCCAACCCATTTCCCAGACATACATAGAAAGTATACACTTCGTGACATTAAGGTCTATAAGCAGCTATGTCCGCCCGAGTCAATACACTTTAGCAGGACATTTGGCTCTGATTCAGGTAAGTTACTATTTTACTATTGACATCTTAGAAGATAGCCGAAAAAAAATTTTAAAAATAGAGAATCATGGGCGGGAGCCTCGATCTGTGGTTAGAGCAGTTGCCTAGCATATGTGAGGCGCTGGATTCAGTTCCCAAGAACCACGTAAAAAGTAGCCATGAGTCTGAGACCAGCCTGGGCTACACAATGAGCTCTGGACCAACTAGGAAAGCAAGGTATGACTCTGTTTTCCAAAAAGAAGAAAAGAATTAGAATACTAACCTAGAAAGATTTTTTAAAAATTAATATACAGTGATCTTTAGGCAACCAGGACCCCAACAAAGCAAGCATTTTCAGGAAGAGAGGGGAGTTCGAAGATATTCATGATCTGAAGGGAGTTACAGTATTTGCCTGCAAGGTAAAAATCCCATTTGACTTCCTACCTAGGTAGTGACCAATTATGCATGCTAAAATGTAAACAGATCAGCAGGCAAGCAAATTAAGGGGAGAAGACTTGAGGAACGCCTTCATGTTGCTTTATATTGCTAAGGTGATCAGTTCTTACATAATCTAAATTATGCAGGAGATGAGCAATAAACAAAAAACTCTACGAGTGCTGAAAGCAATACAAATCAAATTTGAAGAATAGCCTAGAAAGTGGAAATTGGGATGTAGTTTTTTTCCTATTTCAAGCTCTTATATTCTCTCAGTTAACAATTAATATATGCAATCAAAAATAATAATAAATGCATCAAAAAGTGGCATGGGTTATTGACAAGTTGAACAAATGTAACAAAATTTAAAAAGAGCCACAGTATACATGTAACAATTGTTCATGAAGAGCACAATTGGAAATAGCACCTAGACTAACATGAAAGAAGAGATATGTGAATTAAATCGTGAGATAAATTGCTTGCAGTATCCAGAAGGAACAGCTAAGTAAGTGTGATTTCGAGTAAGATGGCCCTAGAACCAGAAAACACTTGCTACCTTAAGTCTTTATCTCTGAACCTCAGTCTGTTCTACTGCAGCCCACTAACAGCCACTTGCAGATCTACCAGGTAGCCATGCAACACATTTAGCATGGGTTAGCACAAGTAATTAGACACTCAATCAGTGGATATATTTCATTTGTTTTGCTATTATCATTGGGACATGACCATGATACATCTGTGGGGCACTGGCAGAATAGTCATTGACTTTCTGGAGGGAAATCCAGGCTCTGTACCTAGCAGCTAGCACAGAGCCTACCATGCCTTGTGTAAATGTCAGTTTAAGCCACTGCTTCAAGCACACATTGGCCCAAGCGTTTTGTGTGCATCACCTAATTTTGGTCTTCTGGTCATCACCTGAAGTACTTTCTATGCTTGCCTTATTGGTGTCAGATAAAGACCCTGACTTGCAGAGAGGGTAAGTAACCTGTGCAAGAGTTGGAAAGTTGTGGAATAGGATTCAACCAATGTACATTTGATTTCACAGCTGTGCTTAGAATCACTGAGGCGCTTGGTATGTGGTATCTGGGTGAAGGAACACATGCTGAATGCAGGAGATTATCCCAGAGCCAGCAGTGCCACCAAGAGAAACCTGGATTGTATCCCCTTCATTTTTAAAATTCTGGGTAGGAAACAGGAGGATTTGGGGACCTCTGTGCATTTTAATTAATTTTTCTGTAAATATCCCGTGTAAGACAAGGGAGCACATGGAATCAAATACGTCTAAAGCAAGACATTAGGTGAAAAGGATTTTGCAACTTGCAGCAAAGGATGAGATATATGTCACAATTGTTTGAAGAATATGCTTGGAACAAGATTCTGTAACCTGCCTAAGAGTGTTTTCAATTGAGATGTGGGCAAGAGAAAACAAAGTAAATAAAACCACTAAGCCACACTCAGCAGAAGGTAGTGGATGTGACAAAGTAAGTTGCCATCTTGCGAGCACAGCAAATAATTTTCAAGGAGAGACTTTGAGGTAGTGAGTCAGCCACAAGCCTCAGAGCAAGTGGAGATGGAGGCCAGGAAAGACAGCCACACAAGAGAGAAAGAAGGGAGTAGAGTCCCTGTGACAGCAAGGAAACTTTTAAGTGATTCAATATGGCGTGGAGCCAGAATGTACACAGAGTATGTTGTTTGATTTTTCTCTTGAAAAAAGGAGCTACTAACAGGATTCAAGAAAGGCAATTAAATGACCAACTTTGTATGTTTTATGGAGGCTGAGTAGAGAAAGGCCCCAACAGTTGGCCATAATAGCAGTTAAGATGCATGAAGAAATTAAGGGAAGAAAGCATGATGACCTAAATCCAAGCCCATGCAGAGGAACTGAAGCGAGGAGGATGATTCAAGGGCTGTCTAGGAAATAGAAGCTTGTGTGGGATCCAGGACGACAAAGTTGCCGAGGACTCACGAAGCTTGAAACGTCGGTGCTTGCTTCTTTCTCTCTTTGTGTCTCTGGTAAAAAGTCCTTTGATCACAGAGATAGTCCCTGACCACCTTATTAAAAATAAATCCCTTCCACAATTTTATCACATAACGTTGTTAATGTTTTTCTTAATAGGAATCTCAATAGGGAATTATTTACCAATTTGTTCTTTAGCTCTTTTCCATCTCCCACCACATCATAAATTAAACGAGGAGAAGAATTCTGGTTGCCTTATTCACCACTAACAGAGCCAGCTATGTCCTGGGTAGTGACTGTGTTTCTATCCTAGGAGGGGAAAGACAGCAGGGCCAAAACAGAGTCGAACCAAAAGTAATTCACTTTTGTGGACATGGAGGAGGAAAATCAGGTGTTTTGATTTGGAAGTGAGTGGCTTTAGGAGCTTATTAAAAATTATAAATGAGAATATCAAATGGCCCATTGGCTAGACAGGTGTGAAACTCAAGACACAGTTGTAAGCTGTAAGGGTTAAAAAGCCAATTGCATTAAAGAGCAATACAGGAACAAATCATTTGCCAAGGTGCTGTACACTGTGGCTGACCCAAAAGGGTAACTGGAGGCTGAAATTCAGCCCAGGCGTGGCATGTACCATATAGTGAACCTGAGATTCCTGGAGAAAAGTATGTGTGATTCTTCACCAAAAGAGGCTGTTTGCCGGACAACCCATGAAACTATGATGTGCACCAAAGCAAGTCAAAGCACACACACAGAGTAGAGACAAAAAACGGGCCTGCTTACCAATGATCACCTGATAATAAGGGCAGGCTGAGGAAGAGCACTTGGTCATCATGTGAGTAGCCCTAGGTTTGATTCTCAGCACTAATATATATATATTTATATATATATATGAGTGTCCAAAGAAGGGACTTGCTGTACTTTTCACCAGCTGGATAAAGTTCTGCACAGGGATGACCACGTTTCAGTTGAATATCTGAGGAAAGCTTACTATGGCCTCCCAGGTGTAAGTACTAAATCTCAGTTCCTGTGCCTACCAGTTGTCACCCAGGAAAGTAACTTTATATCTCCAAGTCTCATTTTTCTCATTTTAAAATTGAGAAAATAACTTTTGTTTCCCATAGTGTTTTAGTGAAATAAAATCAATAAGGCACATGGCACAGTTTTTAGTATAGGCCAAGCCCTGGAATACACAAGGATTCTTCAGAAAAAAAGTGCTTTGCCCGTGGTGAGGGTGTTGCCAACAGAAAGCCCTTATAGTTTTGACAGGGATAGCCATACCTAGAGCCATACCTAGAGCCACTGCCCTAGGTCATAACTCCTTCCTCAGAACACCCAGCATCCAAGAACTGATCTATCAATAATTAGAATGTAAAGTCCTAACTCAGAAAAGCTCTGAAGGCTTAACCCAACTGAAGAATTTTTCTTGGGGTCACCTCAGCTTCCATCGATTATGTCCCAGCTCAGCTTCTCTTTCTCCACAAACAGGCTTCCTTCTACCATTGAAAACATCTCTAATAAAGGTCATGCACATGAATCTCTTGCTCAGTATCTGCTTCCCAGAAAATCAAACTTGAAAGAATTGGCTCTGAAGGTAATAGGAGGAAGAGGTATTGGGATAGGCCCTGGGAGATTGACCATCTGCCACCTGCTAGCAACAAGAACTTAATCACTGGGGACAAGTACAACACAGATAGTCCCCATTGCATGGCATAATTGTTACTAGCAGTAAACTGAGAAGGTACATCAGTGTAATGGAATGCATTCACGAAATGCTTGATAGAATAAGCTCCTGAAAGACAAGGAAGAAGTAATGACTATAGGTAGAATAGAACTGAGTGACTAAGCCACATTGACCTTAGGGGAAAAAATAGCAAAATTTAGGAGTACTTAGTCATCATTTAAAGGTGAATAAGAAAGCCAGAGGATTTGTTTGAAAGCATGTAAAGATGCTCTGACTTCCTGCACTGAGAAGACAAAATTAAATAAATAAATCTGAGGAAAATGCCCAGGAATTCAGTGAAAGAATAGTTGAGTTCCAAAGAAAGTTAAAAATTCAACCACAGAAGTTTGCCATATCAAGTGCAGCTCTCATTGAAAATGGGACCTTAATCGATATGGGGACATCTGGGCTGACATACCTGAAAATACTGAATACCAGCTTGCCTGAAGCATCTGAGCTTGTAGATGTGGCCCAGTTTTTAAGAACCAGCAGTCCTCCTGTGCTGAGAGACAATGCAGTGGCCACTCTCCAACCCAAAATGTGTAACAAAAGCATAGCAAAGCCCCCAGTGTCCTTTTTGGTCACCGATCAAATAACTAGGGAAAACTCACAATATAACCCAGCTGGAGATGTGTTAGACTTGACTTGATAAAGAAACTGCAAGTCATAGACATCCCACGAAGAAAGGGGAGGGCAGTACGTCCATAGGATTCTGAGAATGTTTGAGGAGAATTAACATACTGTCTGTTTGATAAGAGGGAGCTTATGAATTCCAGATCACTCTCCCAGGATATGAGATTTAACACCCTGGCAAAGATTTGGGGAGATGAAATGAGTATACTAATAGGATAACACCTAGAAGGTGGTATAATGAGGATCCACAAAGTGAAATAAAATAATTACGACAGATGGTAAAATAAAGGAGTAAGAGAGCCAAAGAAGTGGGCCAAAGTCAAGTAGATGTACTACATAAGGATGAATAAACAAATATGGACCATGGCTCACAGCATGAAAGTAGTAAGGATGCACAAATGAGATGGAGTCTTAGTACTTTGTTGTTGCTGTTGTTGCCCTGACAAAATGCCTGACATGCACAAATCCGGGAAAAAGGGCTTATTTTAGCTTACCATTTCAGAGGGTCACAATCAACTCAGGAGTGGCCAGAAATGGTGGAAGTACATGGCAGAGGCAGGGCTGAGGGCAGCTCCTCACAACATTGCAAACCAGACACCAACTCGTCAAGTCCCATCAAGTCCAGTAGAAAGGCAGGAAGCAGCATATCCTTCCAGGTCACATCCTAGTGTTCCACCCCTTCTGGATTCAGCCTCAGTGTCCTGCCCCTTCCAGGTGTGGAAGGTGTGGTAAGCCGCCACCACATGCCTGAAATTCAATCTACCACACTCCTGCCCTCCCCCGCATACCCATAATCCACTCTTCCAGACCAAACCCTCATCTCCCAACAGCACATGGTTCTCTAGAGAATCCATGACATCCAAATACATGAGACTTTTGAGGGGCATTCCGGATACAAACCACAATAGATTTGTACCAGGATCATTGAGGAGCTTAATGGTGACTCTCTTTGGCAGCCTAGAGCTGACAGTGAAGACTAAGACTGTAGTATGGAACATTACAGCACCAGGCTCACAGACAGGACCTTGAAATATTGTGATTTGAACTTACAATGTCCCCCACGTCCCAAAACTCTCATTTTCATACATGGGGTCTGATTGGAGGGAATGGAGTCACGGGTAATGTGACCCATAAGTGTGTGTTCTTGTTTCTAGCTCCTCACTTCACTCATGGCTCCCTGGGCGCTGTAGTTTGGACAGCTTTTCTGTGCTGTGCCCTTCCACCATGTCATTTCTATCCTTGAGCCATTTGGCCATGGGTTAAAATCATGAGCAAAAATAAACCTCTCATTCTTTAAGTTGTGGGTGTTGGGTATTTTGTCCTTGCGATGGAAAAGTGACTAAAACAAATACAGTTAATGATGTGGTCAGATGGGCTTCCACGGAAGCCTCTCCCACAGAGGGTATAGACTTGGTTAATTATGTACTGCATTCCAGAGGGAAATATGACTGGGCAAGGAAAGTGTCACTTGCCAATAAACATTATTGAAAGAAATCAAGGATAGATGAAGCATGAGAATTAAGAAGAAAGCATCCATCTCAATGAAAGATTGTGAGTCTGTGCCTAGTTTCCAGGCATGATGGTTTGGATCTGGAGTGTCAACCAAAAGCCTCATGAATTGGGTCTTGATCTGGAGGGAATGCGTCAACCTGCTGAGACTGAGGGGCTCCCAGGGTGGAGCTTTCAGGTGTGTGTCGACTTGTGGGCCAGGAAGTGAGGGAGGACACCCTGGGTGTGGGGAGCCAAGTAGTAGTTCAAACGAAGTAAAGGAGGGAAGAAGAAGCATTGTTACAGCTTTGTTCTGGGAAAGATCAGGCCTTGCTTGAGTTTCCAGACACGACTTGCTCTTGCTTCGTGTAGTTTCTGTCTGCAATGCCCTAAGCAGCTCTCTAGTCCCTGCCATGTGCTTCTACCATTGCCAACTGCCTATGACTGAACAGTGTGAGACCTTCTGAAACTGGAAACTAAATAAATCTTTTCTCCCTTAAATTGTGGACGTCAGGTACTCCGTCAAAGCAACAAATAAGTAACCAAGTTGCCAGGCCTGGAGTGAGTTCCCACCCAGAATCCAAATATGTGGGTTTTCTTTTCTTTTCCCCACCAAAACCAATTCTTCAACATCAGCTGGGGATGTACAATTCAATTCAATTCTGGCACTACCTATCTGGAATGAGGATCACATCCTACAAGTACAGGGCGCAATTCCACAAGACTTGCACTCTTCAGTTTCTAATTGTAAATCCTGAGCCTCACCTACTTCTGAACAATCAGCCATTAATAAGGATTCCCATGACACCCTCCTTAGGTTTAATAAGCTACAATAATGGCTCAAAGAACTCAGGAAAACAATTTAATTCCTACTGCTATTTAACTATAAAGGGTACAGTGCAATAATGACCACTGGGGAAAGGGTACATGAAGATCCTGTGCCTTCTCTGAGCATACTGGCTCCCCAGCACTTCAGTGTGTTTACCAACTCAGAAGGTCCCCTAACCCTCTGATTTAGGATTTCAATGGAGTTTCTACCACAAACTCATGGTTGATTAAATCAGTAAAGTCAATAATTAAACTTAAACTCTTCCTCTATCCTTCTTAAAGTTTGGAGAATACAGCTGAAAATTCTGATTCTCCAATGACAAGTTGGTTTCTTTAGCAACCAGTTTCTGCCCTGAAACTGGAGGAGCACAGTAAGAATCATCTCATTAGCATAAACTCAGGTGTGGTTGAAAAGAGCTATTATCAACAACAAAAGGTACGCCTCCAGTCCCTGTAAGTCAGAAATCATGAAAGTTTTGGAATCTCTGTGCCAGAGTCTGGGAATAAAGACCAAATAACTGTTTCTTATCATATGACAATATCACACACTCAAAGTGACTCACGGTATGGTGGCTAGGACACAGTTTCAACCAGATGGGCTTTGGAATCTGCTCTGACGATTGAGGATCTGGGGAGCATATTCCTAGGTATATTTAGATGGGTCATGCAGGAGCAGCCTTGGGGAGTAGATCTGTTCCTTCATCCCTTCCTCTCTGGCACTCATACCCTATTCTGCTTCCAAAGTGCATGAACGAGGCAGTTTTGCTCTATCTCACCCTTCTGCCATGACATTTTGGCCTTTGGAGGCAGACACTCATGGACTGAAACATGAGCCAAGTTAAACCTCTCCTCAGTAGGTTACAGGTACAACATGCTCAGCCATTTACATTGGCAACTGCACACTGCAGAAAGGATGTTACCCAAACATCAAGAAGACTCTTTATCTGTGTTGACATTGATACCCAGTGATCCAAAGTGGCATCACAGACCCTGACTAGCATAAGGTTATAGAGGCATCAGGCAATAAAAGTAGCCCTGGCCCAGCTCAACTCATGGTGGGTCCATTAGGTCTGTGACCAACCTGGTACTCATTTCCTCAGTCCCTAAATGTTTAGTTGGTAGAAATACACCCAGTAGTTGGCACATTTAATATGGAGAGCGATCAGCCTATGAGGCAAAAGATAGAAAAGTGGAAAAACCAAATGCAAGCCTCTGAAATTGCTCCATACTCTAAGCCTAAGATACAAAATTAAAAATAATATCACATCTAAGGGAGGATGGCAGGAATATGTCCCACTCCCAGACCTAAAGGATGTAAGGAAAACAATCTCCATAAGAGTAGCATTTAATTCTTAAGTCTGGCTTCTATAATGTTGCAATGGATCCTGGCAGACAATAGCATACTACTGAAAACTCATAAGGTAGGAGCTTCCATGGCAGCTGCTAACACTAGATATGTTATCTAAACTAGAACAGATGAACAGGAGCTCAGATACATACCATGCAGCTATTGATCTGGCAAATGAATTCTTTTCTATCCTTATCAGAATAGGGAATCAGAAATAGCTGCACTCACTTGAACAGACAGCAATATGTATTTGCAGTCTTGCCCAAGGACTTTGTGGAAGAGGAAAACCACAGGACATCAAAGGACCACATGGCCAGAATTGTCCATCAGGACCGGAGTTCTTTCAGATTCACCAGCTCATAAAATTGAATAGGCCCAGCGGCAATTCATCTTAAATTTGAAGTAGTGCAGCCAGGACGAGCACGGGCAGTTCCTGCATGAACAAACAGGCTATGGAGAAAGGAGGCCTGATCCACATGTCACCTGCCACTTTTTGCACTAGCATGACTTCTTTACATACTCTTCCACACCTCTGGCCCCACGAGAGATTCATCATAACCCTCTCCTGGCTATAGAGGCGAGTCCAACCCTGGTTTGCAGGTAGGTCAGTTAGAAACAGGAAGGAAGGCTGAAAATGAAGGGGCAGCGTGCAACATTTCTCAGAACATCATGAGCGGAAATCTTCTCATTGGGCTGATTAATATCAGCTTTCCTGTAGCTGATATGCAATATTCGACATCCACAAATTAAAAGAGGAGAAGTCTGTTTGGGCTGACAGTTCCCAAGGGGTTCAGTCTGTGGTCAGCAGCCTCAAGGCAGAAACAACACAGAGAAAGTGAAAGGAGGAAGAAAGCAGCTCATGCTGTGGCAGCCTGGAAGCAGAGAGCCAAGGAAGAAGCCAGGGACAAGAACACAGCCTTCCGGGTGGTGCCCTCGGTGACACACCTCTCCCGACCAGGCCTGACCTCCAAGCGGCAGCCACTAATGAGCATAGCACCCTCATGATCCAATCATCTTCTGAAAGCCCCACTAGGAACATAAGACTTTTGAAGACATTTTAGATCTAAATCCTCATCGTTTACCAGGTTGTCCAATTTGTGCCAAAAAAAGAAGTACTCAAGGTGAGACTCTTTGGGCAAGCATTGACAGAGGCAGATGGCTTGCCTGGTTAGCAGGGACCTGAAAGAAGAAAGACAGAAATATCAGGAGCAAGGAGCTCTAGAGGGGACAGATTTATTGATAGACCACAAGTACTGAGTGATTATAATAATGGGCTTCTTAGGTTTACGGCAGCTTGCTCTCCCCCACACAATTCTTTCTACACTTTATTTCTTCCCATGCTGAACCCGAAAGCTCACCCTAATGACTACAGCTCTGAGTTTCTCCCTGGAGAAACCAGTGTGCAATAATTACCTCAGGTCTTGAAATCCTAACTCTGTTATCTACTGAGTCCCCAGAGCCTAGGTCTATCCAAGACAAGCACAATTCTTAATGAACACTTGTTGAACAAATGATTGAACTTCAAGAAGACAGAGATGCCATGGCCCTCTGCCGAACACTGTCTGGCTCTAGGCCCAAGGTACGCTTGCTTTCATTGCCATATTAAGTAGGCCCAGGAGAACATAAAATACAAGTAAGAGGTTTGTTCTCATTGTATGTTGTCAGGCCCAAACAACTGCAAACACAAACTGGACATGCTTTGACAAACATAAGGCT
Source organism: Ctenodactylus gundi (assembly GCA_004027205.1). NCBI lineage: Eukaryota > Metazoa > Chordata > Mammalia > Rodentia > Ctenodactylidae > Ctenodactylus > Ctenodactylus gundi. The sequence goes on along the minus strand of PVKB01004854.1, from coordinate 37,799 downwards.
TATATTTATGACAGCCAAATTGTTTACTAATACTTTGTAAAATCATCAATGATGTAAAACAGTATTATAAAGAATAGTTATCGAACTTTTATTCTCAATCAATTGTCTTAGAAAGCAGTATCATTTCATAGATAATTAATATTTTTGTGGTACTAGGGATTGAGTCCAGGGCTTTTGCACTAAGATACATCTCCACTCACTCATTCTTTATGTGTTTCTTCATTTTTTTTTCAGTACTGAGAATCAAACCCAGGAGCTCTTACCACTGAACCATATCTCTGGCCTTTAACAGGGTCTCCCTACGTCACACATGCAATCCTCCTGCCTCAGCCTCCCAGGGTGCTGGAATCACAGGCATTTGCCACCCCTTGGCTTAGGTAATTATTTTTTAACCAAAAATACAATATTTTTGTTGTTATTTTGTCACTCAACATTTCCAGCTTACAAAACTTCCACAAATACTCAAATGCACTGCATCAGCACAAAGGCAAATGTCTCACATTTTGTGAAGAACATTTGATTTTCAAATTTGCAAAATAATAGGAGTATACATTTTGCTAAAACATATGTGATGTTATCGGCAAGGCCGCGCACCAAAGGAAAAAGCCAGAGGGAACATGGACAATGAATGTCCTTGGAGAGATTAGATGTCCAGAACAGGAGGCGTCAAGGGTCTGCTTTTGAGCCGGTTCCCTCCCGTCCTTCTTCCCACATTCCATCTGCCTAAACAGAGAAAGAGCTGAAAAGGCTGGTTACACTATAATTTGTGGAATAACATAAAGTCTAACTTTTACCAAGTTCAGTTCCTATTTATATGGGCCAAAATAACTGGATGAGTGAAGTTTATGTTCTTGTACAATTTAATACAATGGGGGTGGTCCAATCTGGGTGTAGGAAGCACCGGTGATTTCCAGAGTACCCCAAGTCCAGTGGCAGCAGCAGCTTTCCCATTCTGTTGTAGACAGAAATGTTGGGACCCTGGGGACACAGAATGTTAATACATGCAGATAGTAAGTAGTAATTCGCATATGACAGTATATACTGATAGATACATTTTGGGTATGAATTTTTCATGTGCTGAACCCAAAAGTGCACACTACAGCTCAGGGTCTTCTCCCTAGGGAGATCAGCACACAATAATTACCTAAATTAAAATGTGAAGGAGGGAAGGGTGGGTGGGGGGGGGACAAAAGGAGAGTGGGAAAGTCCTTGTCACCTTGACAAGATACGTAGGTACACAAAATGCTAAACTTCATTGTAAACCTTAAATTTTGCACTTATACATATCAATAACATGGGGATAAAATGTTAAGGCCATCCTCTTTGCTGGCCTTTTTGAACTTAATTTTTTAAATATTTGGTTATGTTTATTATTGTACATCATAAAAGTAATACTTTGCACAATGAAAAGTTTCTAGGAACAAAAAGTTACCTCTACCTTCCCAGTTGGATTCATACTGTCATCACTATGCCAGGTGATGTGGGGAAAGTACATAAATATTTTATATGCTTCATTTTTACATGAATGTGATTATAAAATCATCCTAATGTTCATGATTTATCAATCTTTTGCTAGATGATCTATATTTTGATTTTATTTTGTTTTACAAATGTTCACTTCGGATCTCCTTCTAATCCTCCTGGTGTTGCTTTTGCGACTATACGGAGAAGCCAAATGTTCCTGTTTCTGGTTCTTATCATATCATACTGAATCCTCTCCTCATTCTTCTCCAAAACCTACCAATCTCTTGTTTTGGGTTTTGTCTATTGTATTATTACTTTAGTGGTGTCAAGTACACACTCACTCACAGTTCAATCGGCCACCCTCACTCTCCTAGTCTACTAGCTCCTCCCTTCATGCTATAGCTTTCTAAATCCAGAGCTTTCTGTTTTTATTCTCACGACTGGCTTCATTTCAGCAACAATAGCTCAAATATTTGAAAACATTTTTTCTGTCTTTATTCATCCTTCATGTGGATGGATGCACATTTTTTAGTTGACCAAAACCTTGCTGTAGGACCTCCAAATCTCAAGGCTAAGTTTATTTTTCTTTTCTGAATGTTGTTTCTTTTTTCTTCTTGGGTATGAATAGAGAGCTTTTGTTTCTGTTTTTCTTAATGGTCATTACTTCAGCAGGCCATGCCTTGATGTTATTTTTTGTTTGTTTGGTTTTTAATCTCTTTTTTGGTGATGGTAGTGTTTCTGGAACAACCTGGTGTGATGGCATAACATCGGGAGGTCATGAGACCTCCACTCTAGTACTTACATATATGGATGACTTGGATAAATCATGGAAGCATTCTTCGCATTACTTTATAATGCTAATTTTCATGAGCATCATAGAGTAAATGTTACAATATCTCTAAGGAGTCTTTGAGCTCCGAAACTAGCGATGTCCACTCAGATGCATGACTTTATGCAAAATTTATTAAGCTACAGAAATCTGGTACACTGACAGCATTACAATAAACTTCACTATAATAAAGCAAAGAGAATAATATAGATTCCCTTTTAGCTCTTCCTACTGGTCATTCAGTGGTCTACATTTAACGTAAGTAAAAGTTCATATGGGGAACGTTATAGAGGATAGAGAAAAAAAATGTTGAGAGAAAAAGACCCAAGGTTTATTCTTTGGGTCAAGGTCACCTGTGCTTTGAGGCAACAGCACCAATGTGATGAATACAGGGCTGTGAATCAGGAAATGTGGGTTCTGGTCTTATTAATGAGACTAGCCCATTGGTACAAGCACAACAATTGAACGAGATAAACCGAGGCTTAAATCCTGGCTTTCCTATTTCCTGAGAAATGAGCAAATTACAAAATCTCTTCGAGACCTCAATTTCTTCATATGTAAAATAGTAATAATTATTATTCCAACTCTCTACTCCTTTTGTGGTATGAAGTGAAGCGTACTTATTGAAATAGATGCCCGGTTGTCTACTTCCCAGCTCCTTCCTCTCCAAGCTCTCTTCCCGTACGAACATTCTATGAGTCTAATTAAAATTGTGATAATACAGTATATTATTCATTTTCCCACCATTTCTCTGTAATATTTTTGTCAAGCGCTTGCCATTAGAGCTTGGGTATAATATTTTCTATTACTTGAAAATCTCATTTTTAATGAAATATTTGCTGAAGACCCATTTATACTCCCTAATTAGGCAGGACAGATGGGTGTCCCTGAAATCACCACTTAGTAATTGCAAAATAGTTACCATAAAAACACGTAGAGAAGAAAACTGCCTGATAGCAGCCGATTCTCCCCTTTCATTCCTCCACCTCCCAGTTTCGTTAGATTTGCAGAATCCTCTGAGGTCAAAAAGAAATTAGATGTGCGAATAATAAACCTGACAGTTTGTTTTTCAACAACCCATCTTTGGTTTCTGCCTTTGACGTGAGATCGTGCCCAATTAAAGAAAAGAACAAGTTAAACGTAGCATTTTGCAAACAATAGACAGCTGTTACTGAGTGTGCTGTGTTCTGATTCTGTTAAAAATGCAAAAGAGAAATAAAATATATGTTTAACTGCTTCAACTGCTTTAATTTTGTTTCCTGGACCCATATATCATCTAGCTGGGTGATATATGATATCATTTAAATTCAATTCTCAAAAAAATTAGTCCATTAGGTTGCAAATAAAATTGTCATATTTTTCATTTACAAGAAGAAAAAGGTAGGAGATGAATAAATTAGTAGCCTGGATCCCCCCCACACACCACCACCACCATCATACACCCACACCCAGGGAATCTTGTATTAAGTCTTTGTTTAAAGTAATGAGCAATGTAGAGGACTTTAAACTTTGGATCAGCTGTGTGCACTACAAGCGTGACTTCTGGCAAATTGCTCGAACCTTTGAGCCCCATTCTATTTATCTGTGAAGTGGGTGCAGAACAAAAATTAAAGAAAACCCCCCAAAGGTTTCTTCTAATGACTAGATGAAGGTAGCAAGCCTGAAGGGTTATTGTAAAGGAAAATGACATCTTTAGTAAGAGCTGACCATTATAACAAAATCTTGGCATCCAACTTTGCTTTTTATTTCATTTCATGACAATCCCAAATCAAGAATAATTTTATATCTTCACTTTCTCTCAATTTATAAGAGAAAATATTAATTGTGAAAAACTACCATGATTTTTGGTTCAAATTTAAAACACTAGTAAGTATCCATTTAACCAAGTCAATGCATATTTGGGTAAGCTGTCGAGCATTGCATTAGACCCTGTAAGAAAAGAACCCAGTGTCCTCTAATTTGTAGGGCATTATGAAACAGAGTCACACTAAGCAAAGCCTGCTTTGGGTACGGATGGTGCTGAACGTTTCAGGCACCCTTATTAAAGGACTTCACTCCCAATCTTCTCTCTTTCTCAAATTTGTGAGGCTTTTGCTTGTACAGACCCATGTCTCTGCTTTGCCATCTTGTTCTCTTTCCTGTAGGTTGATGAGGCTGCCTAAATCAGCGGACTCTTTCACTCTGGTTGAGTTCAGCCAATGAGAAGATTGGAAGGAAGAAGAGGGTGAATGTGCTTCATCCTGTGAGCCAGCGCTGTCCCCAGCTGAAGGTCACAGCTTCTGCTGCTCTATTCTGAAGTTTGCTCCTTCCTCTGTTCTCAGTAGCTTAGGGACATTAACAATGCCTGGCCACCGTCCTGTAGGAGCTGGACAGGCAAAGGTCTACGTGGGCTAAGGCAGGGAAGGAAAAACGAGGCAAGAAGGCAGACAGGTCCAAGGGAAGAGTGCTGCCCTTCCTCTGGCCTGACCACACTATTAAGGGAAGCTGGCTCAGGAAAGTCACAGTTCTTCCAGTCCACCTGCGTGCCTCAGACAAGCAGACAAATTCGCGAACATTTTCCTTTTTTAAAGTAAGAAGGGAGAGAAGAGACCAACACAAAGGGAGATCCCTACTCAATGAAAAGCCAAACTCAGAAGCATCCAGCAGTTTCTACCATCCAGAGCCTTCTCGGCTGCTTGAGAGGTCTCCCCACTCCACCTTTCTGTTCCTTAATAAACTTTACTTTCGCTTTGCTTTTCATCAGATTCCATCCTCTTCATTCTCAATTGACCAGGGATCTGGGGCACAGGGACTGCCGAGGCTGACCCAGACCACGCACTTAAGATTTGTGGTAATACATTCCTTCACGTGGTTTTTCTACATTCTGTGCATTTCTGTGAATTGCCCGTCAGTTACCTCTCCTCAGGTGACTCGGTCGGGATGCCTTCCATTCGTTGTCAGGACCCTGATCAGTGCATCAACTACCTCCTACTTCCGACTACCCACACATCTGTACCTCCCACTCATCCACTTCCAAGTCTAAGTCCTCAGATCCTCGTAGGAGGGGAAACATTTCTCCTCTGCGTGGTTATGATTTCTAACTGGGCTTAAGCATTAGACTAATACGAAACAGATTCACCAGAGAAAAACATACAAGATTCCTTATGTGTATCTGACATTGTTCACAAGAAAAACAAAGTAATAGAGTTGAACGCCTACATACTGAGTGAAATAAAGAGTAGCAAATTAGAATTAGGAAAGTATAACAGAGTAAAGGGGCTGGGCTGCGTTAGTGAATATTGGGAAAGTAACAAGGAAGGTGACAGTTTGCTTAATAATATGGATATTATGGTTTGGATCTGGCATCCTTCAAAAGCCTCATGTATTGGAATGTAGTGTGATATGTATGGGACCGTGTGCTTTCGGGAGGTGGGACCTGGCTGGTAGGGGCAGGTGCTCAGGGTTTGACTTGGAGAGATTATGCTGACTTGTTGATATTGAAAGGGGGTGAGGGGGGTGCCCAGAGCAGAGCTTTCAGGTGTGTGTTATTAACTTGTGGGTCAGGAAGTGAGGTAGGGGCACACACCCCGGGTGTGTGTAGGGGGGTGCAACCGGCAAAGGAATGAAGAAAGAACATGTTATACCTTCTTCCTGGTAAAGCTCTGGCCTTGCCTGAATCTCCAGACATTGGCGTGCTTGTCACTTCCATTTGCTTCTGTCTGCAATGCTGTGAGCGGCTCTCCACCCTCCGCCATATGCTTCCACCATTACAGGATGCCCATGAATGGACTCTGTGAGACACTCTGAAAATGTGAGCTAAATAAGTCTTTCTCCCTTAAGCTGTGTATGTCAGGCATTTTATTACAGCAATGAGAAAGCAGCTAAGGCGACTGGCTTGTACGGAGTTCTCTTGGCCTCAACTTCCCATCCTTGGTAATAAGGATGTTGCTTCCCTCCTGGAATAAGAAGGGTGCCTTTCGCAAAAGAGTTCCACTTCCTTCTCTCGGGAAGGAAAAGGAAGCTTTGAGTGCTCTTCTTACATCTGCTGTTAGTCAAGTGTCTCTAACTCAAAATAGTCAAATACCAGAGTGTCATATATTGGGGTGGTGTATCCTGAACTTCGTGACATATCTGTACCAGTGTCTCTCAGACTTAGGGACGTGCCAACCTCTGAGTCTCTCAAGGGTCTAGGAATACTATTTGGAAAGGTAGTTCCAAACATAAGTGCTATGGCTACTTCTTTCTATTTAAAGAAATCTGAGTTTACTAGAAAGACATCAAAATGGTAATTATATGTTTTGTTGCTTTTATAATATTGCATATTTTAAAAATTCTAGTAGTCTGCAAGAACTGACATTTTACCACTGAGGGAAAAAAAAAGACATACAGAGTTTAATCTAGAGCTTTCATCCTATAAATGAGTAAACTACGATTTAGAGAAGTTAAGTGATTTACCCAATGCCATATAGTTCTTATTGATCAAGGCCACAATCTGCTTCCTGAGTCTCATCTAAGGCTATTTTCTGCTCAATAACATACAAGCTTACACTATCTTATATAGAAAATAATGAGAAAATGATGTGTTCCTGAATAGGAAGACTTTTCCAAGGATATGTGCCTAAAAGCAGGCGGGAAATTATAGATTTATGAGATATTATAGCTAAGTGATACTTTCTGAGTTTATAGACAGGGAATATGAGCCTAAGGAACGATCAGTGCACATACCTTGTGTCCTCATATTTCCTGGACTATTACCACAGCATGTCTCCATCACTCTCAGAATCTCTAAGGGAGCCCTAAATAAGTTCATAACCAGAGTGTCCCCATAAATCTATCCTTTTTCCTGATGGTAAAATTTTCAGACTCAAAGAGGTACTGCCATAAGATATAGAATGAAAAAGCAAAATAGGCCATTGGATAGATAATCTCACAAGAGCTGACCTAAAAATTGATATATGAGTGAGTTAGCAGTTGCCTTTCCACCAGCTTAACAGTGACTGACAAAATTCTCAGAAACAGGACATCCTTGACCAGTGAGCCCAGAAAGGCAAGGCCCCAGTCATGGTGTGCGACCCCATTAGTGTGCTCTTTGGTAATAACACTCGTAGGGAGCGCTGTCAACAGTGCATGACAGTCAAGATAAAGTTTTCAATCTCCATCAGCTGAAGGAGCAACTGCCATTCAATCCACAGGGACACTTTCTGGGCTTCCAAAGATGCTGTTAACACTGAGCTGGCATCATTTTTCATCTTTAAGGGGATATTAAGTAAGCACAGTAAATTCATACAGGTGAACCCACATGGACTGGCCATAAAGAGGCACGTTGTTCAGGCTGAATTATTTTACTTCTGCTTTTTCTTTGAGCAAATTGCCAATAGCTGCCCAATTGCTAATATCTCTAACTCAGGAAGCACATGAAATTAAGGCCTCGTGGCCTCCACTGTATTATAATCGGCTCCAATTGTCCTCATCTGCCATAATCAGTGTGCGCACTGGAATTTAAACAGACACCTTGAGATTTGTCTGTAGCTGTCCCTTTCAGGTATGAATCCTCAGCATCTAGTTGTTTCCTCTTGCTTACCTCTGGAAACATTTTGCTCAATCAAGATAGAACTACTTTATTACCACAGGAGATGTGGTCAAAGAAATGTCTCTGTGTGAAATACTTACGAGTGAGGAAATTCATTGATTATGAAGATAGATCAGATGATCGCCAAGGTCTCTTCCAATCCCTAAGCTCTGGCTTAGGAATACCCCCTTTGTTTCTGCCAATTGATTACAGCTGGAAAAACCTCACAGCTGTGGAGTGACCTAGACCCTTCAGCGGGTCTCACTGCCATAGGTTTTGGTCTCCTTCCCCTACTCCACTCTCCACCACAAATGGCAGCTTGGTTACCCTGCATCTTGCCTGACAAATAGTGAATCCTCTAGGGTCACAAAGGATTTCCCAGGCTTTTGTTGTTGTGTGAAACTTCCAAGCAAGAGAGAAGGCAGAACTTCAGCCCAGGAAGACCTCAGGAAGGGTGGGTTGCTTTAGAGCCACAGAGTGATGCCCTTGGATTCACCATTCTAGGTTTCAGTCCTGGTGCAACTTGGTTTAGTTGACTAACCTCTCTGAAATTCAGCCGGTGTTTACCCAGTGGAGCATGGAGGGTTAGAAGAGACACACTGACACTGGGCTTCAGCCAAAATCTGGTAGTTAGCTTCAACCGTAGCCGTGATCCTTGGAAGGCGCCGAGCACAGTTTTCCTACTTCATCATCATTTCTGCCATCTACCCCCCACGAACCTTGAGACTGATCAATGACTATGCGTTGTCATCAATTACACTAGATCGATACTACACGCAAGGAAAGTGGTAAGACAGGCAAAGGGGTTTTATTCAGACACAGCATTAGCATCTTTACAGTCATGTTCTACAGTGGGTAAGTTATTCCTGACTGCTTGGGGTTTTTCCTACCTCATTCTTAACACTATCCGATTTAATAATATCAATACAATAGTATCAATATAATACTTATGCATTTTTACATTTTCTATCTTCCTAAATAATATATAAGTGACACTATGACAGGAATCTTGGCTGTTTCAACACAGGAGCACATGTGCCTAGAAGAGCACCATCCCCTTCATAGACACTCAGGAAATTATTGTTGAATGAATGAATAATGGATCAGAATGTCAGTAGCCATAGAAGCGCAGGGAGTGTGGGGGCAGATCCATTGCAGCACTCCAGCAAAGGTGCCTTTTCCTTGGGTCACAGCCCCAGGGTCCCCGTTCTCTCATCCCCATCTTGCCATGTGGCATTTCAGCTGTCACTTATTTCTCAGGCAGATCCACACGGGTTGCAACATCCGCAGCCCATAAATCAGGCCCAGCTCCCGAGTGTTCTTTGCTTTCTCTCTAAAAATAGATCTTTCCAAGAAATCAATTACATTTCACCGAAGAAGTTTTTGCCCAATCAACTGTCCATATTTCTCATTAACCTCAGGGAGTATTTATGAGTGTCTTGCCATCATCTCATTACTAAATAAAAATTATGAGAGGCTGTTATGTTGCACTAAACCCCAGCACTAGGCTCCAGCAGACCACACCAAAAACCAACATGAAATCACACACACTCACATTCCATGTCACCAAACCAAAACTAAGTTGTTTTGTGACCTTCTGAGAGACATGATAGCCAAATTTACTAGCAGGCCTGTCTCAGTCAGCATGACCAGAGTCCCCTCGGCGTCAATCAAAAAGTAACCGGAAGTTAATTCTGTTATTTCTTTTTCTCTTTCTCTGTTCCTGCCATACAAGGAAAATAACTTTGAAATGACAGAACTGTCTTTGTTCTGTTTCCACTCAGCTCGGCTCACGGAAATGCTTATTCTACTCTATGTGGGCCAATTCTCTAATTGCAAACAAAGCCAATCCAGGTATCTAAAGGAACCAGGCATAGTGGCGCATGCCTGGAATCCCAGCGCTCTGGAAGGCTGAAGCAGGTGGGAACCGGTGTCAAGGGCTTCGGGTGTCTAAACAAAGCAAAGACCAAGGCAAAGAGGACAAAATTAAGGCTTTCAGTAGCAACCTTGCAAGGTGGTGTCTACCCCTGGACCGGAGGCAGGCACACGCAAATACTGAGGTTGAGGGGTTTCTATCCCTAATTTGCAGGTGACCGCCCTCTGCCTTCCCATTGGCAGAGCTCTCAGCCTTCCTGGATGACATCTAAGGGAGTCCTCTATGCAAATAAGGTGAAAAGATGGCTTCTGATTGGTGCAGGGCCCAGCATTGACTTCTCCTCCCCTGTGGCCTTGGCACATGCCCAGTGTAAAACATTCAAAAGTAAGAAAGCTATGGGGAACCGGGAGCAAGGGTGAGGCAAGCCGTGGCCATTGTACAGCATTATATGGAAACGTGCCACTAGCTGTCACTCACAGGCAGGAAGGTTACCAGTTCAAGTCCAGACTGGGCAACTTAGAAACTTATCAAATACCTGTCTCAAAATTAAAAATGAAAAGGGGCTGGGGATACAGTTCGGTACAAGGCCCTGGGTTCAATCCCCAGTACCACACAAAAAGTTATTTAGACTAAGTTGTAACTTTGGTTTTTGATATCACAAAGTTTTTGATTGCATCCAAGGAGAGCTAGTGCAAACCCACAGTCACTCCCTAGGGACAGAGGGAGACACAATCTTCAGGGGTTTCCAAAGGATTAGAACTGAGACATATCGGAGGAGCTTACATTTTAAAAGAAGAATATCAATTCCTTTTTAAAAAGTTTTAAATTTGTTTTACTTTATTTTACTTTGGTGACACTGGGGATCAATCCTAGGGCTTTTGCATTGAGCTACATCCTCAGCCTATTTTTGATTTTTTATTTCAAGACAAAATCTTACCATGTTGCTAAGTTGCCCTGGCTGGGCTCAAACCTGCTATCCTCCCGCCTCAGCTCCCAGAGTGCTGGGATCACAGGCCGGCCCCACCGGGCCCAGCTAACAATCTTTATTTAACTAAATTCAATAAACATATATTGGGGACCTACTACGCATTAGACAGTATAGCCGACACCAGTTGCCCACACATGAACTACAACCTTCCCACCCTCACAGCTGTGCAAACTAGCCGACCTGTCAACACTGTGGCATGGATTCTGATAGAAGCCCAAGAATGTGAGTAGAAGTAATGCAACACAAACATAAGAACGGCCAATGTTTGTGAGCGCTTACTGTGAGCTCTAAATGCGTTGGCTCATTTATTCCGCAGGGCAACCCACAACGTAGGTGTCAACACTCCATTTGGCAAACAAGGAAATTCTATTGTCATGAGCAGAGAGGAGTAACAAATTCTGCCTTCAGGCACGGGGCAAATCTTTGAAGAGAAAGTAATATTTGTTGGGATCATCCAATCTGGTTTCTGGTACAGCCTCCAGCAGGCAGCAAGGAAACTTCATAATAAAGTCACTAATAGAAATTGCATAGTGAGGGATTTCCAGCAAAATAGCTAATGGGGAAACTGCCTAGATTAGATGACTAAATATGTTGTTCTGGGTCATTAAAATTGCATTATGCATATGTTGAGGTTGGGATTGGCTAAACAAGTACAGTGAGCGGCTAATCTGATCACTAGACTGTGCTTGGTAAATTTGTTCAGGGATAAGCCAAAGTTAAAAGTATAAATCCAGTTGTAAATAAGGAAATAATTGGACTGTCTGAATTGGTTGAAAAGAGGCTGTGGCCAGCTGGAAACTTTTTAAAAATTTATTTTTCCAGAAACGTGTTGTATATTCAAAAAGCACATCTAGTGAATAGCTGAGGTTTAAAGAATAACTAAGTGAACATTCGTGTGTCCACAGGTAGATTAAACACAGAAAATTGCTAATTCTGCTAAAGCAATAAAAGTCCTTCTTTATTCCTTTTTCTTTTCATACAGCTCTTAGAAATAATTTTATTACATATGCATGTAACCCAAAAATATAAATCACTCCCTTTGTATATTTGACCTTTATGTAGAATTATCATCTGTGTGTTCTTTTGTGATTTGCTTGTTTTTGAAATTTTTACCCTATTGAAGCATTTACTTATAATCAGCTATCCCCACCACTGCACAGTATACAATGTATTGATTGATCCTCATCTTGATGGACATTTAGTTGGACATTTGAGCAAACATGATACAAGCATTTTGATACACTGTGCACGTGAGCAAGAACTTCTCACAGTCCACAGCTATGAATGAAGCTGGTAGGCAACAGAACATAATTTTCTTCACAAACAAAAGATAATGGCAGCCGAGTGTGGAATAACTAGTGAGTATTAACCTCGGAGAAGGGGAGGAGTGGATGAAGATTGAGTCCTGGATACCACCCTGCACTAACATCGAAGTAATACATGCTAACTTTCTACAGCACAGCATGGTGCCTGCAAATCACTATACACACACACACACACACACACACACACACACACACACACACATATATATATATAGAATAAGTAGAAGACAAGGGCCCAAAGTTTGCAAACATCCTTGGAGATAATAATTACTCTGATTTGGTTCGTACTCATGTGTTGAAGTATCACAATGTATCTCGTGGCAGCAATTCTTATGCATAAATTGAATTTCTTTAAATATTTAAGACTATATGTTAATTACTCTGATACAATCACTATAGATTGTACACATGTATTGAACTCTCACACTGTATCCTATTAATATATGCAACTAAAATCATACTAATCAATAATAATGCTAAAAAATTGCAAAGTGATTATATCCGTTTGTCCTCCCACAATGCCTGTGGTGTCTTAGTTACTTATTTGGTGCTTAGATATACTACCTGACACTTAGGGAGGACAGACTTATTTTGCCTCACAGTTTGAGAGGATTTCAGTGCATTCATGGGCACATGGCAATGGTGGAAGTACACAGTGAAAACACAGATGATCACGTCATCATAACAGGAAGTAAAATGGTGAGAAAAGGTGAAACTAGCGTATACTCTTTCAAGTCATGCCCCCATGACCCATCCCTTTCCAGTCAAATCTCAGACATCTGCTTCTTTCGGGTCAAGCCCACAGTATCCACCCTCTCCACCAGCCTCCACCTCTCAGCAGCACATGGAATCTATAGATATTCCACAACACCCAAACACATGAGGCTCTGGAGGACACTCCACGTATACATCATGACGACTGATATTGTCCAACTTTGTCACTCTGATGGGTATACTATGCAAGTTCATTTTCATGTTAATTCATTTCTCCTACTAGTAACTAGGCTGAATTTTTGAGATACATTTATGAGTATTAGACCTTCTTGTTCTGTGAAATGCCTTTTTATGTTTTGTGTCCTTTGTAAGTTAGCCTTCTGCTTGAACAATTTCAATGTCATCTCTGAATACTCAGTTTAGTTAATTTATATTCATTTATGACAATTTTTTTCTTGTTATACCCCAATGGTCGAATCCTCTAGTACAATGTTGAATAAAAGTAACAGCAATTGACTTAAAAATGAAATGTTATGATGATGTTCTCACATAGAAATCATACTAGCATTCCCACATTCATCTTATTTTTAGTATATGTGCTGTCAAAGAGAGACGCTACTGCATTCTTCTCTCTCAGGTGGTATAGGACCTGCCAGTTGGACATTCAGGGACTGTACAGGTGGGGTCTGCTTTCTGTAAAGGCAGAAACTGTATCCAGGACAAGTTCACCCCTTGAACTAAAACCATATCTCTAATCATATCTCCTCGTAGCTCATGTCCTTGAATAAGCTCTTCATCTTAGACAGAAAAATTAGATTTATCTTACCTTCTGTTACTTCACCACCTTGAAGGGTGAGCAAAAGTTTAGCCTCCCCATGAGCAGGAGAGGCCAGATAAAGTATTTTCCAAAGGGCCAGACTTACATTAGGTATAAACACACTTGATTATTTTACCGGCCCAAGATATAGCTTTTTATTACCTAAGTATTCAAATCAATGTACCTGAGTTTTGCAGCGTACAGTCTCTTGATTTTCCTTTTAAATCTCCACCAGATAGCTCAAAATCACAGTAGCCATGAACAAATTTCTTCTGTAAGTAGGACTTTTTCCTGGCATATGAAAGTGAAATTGAACATTTCAATTTAAACCCAATAGCTGTACAGACTATTGCATAAATCAGGACTCTTTTGAGAGTGAAAGTGGGTGCTAGATAGATAAGGGGCTTAAACTCAGGCACAAACTGGAACTTCCTTGAGAAAGCCAGAGCCTATCACTAATAACTCCAGCTAAAACACTTCCATAAATGCCGTTTGCTTCTAGAACTCTCTTTCTCATAACATTTTCTCCTGTCATGTTTTAGTCCTAGCTGAAACAAGTTTAGTTCTATTTTGTGAGAGAATGCATCCAACCCTTGTCTCACCAGTTTCCTTGGAAACTGTGAAGCCGGAAGTGAGGTATAGCTCAACTATGTTATATTAAATGGCTTCCCGGAACCTCTGTTGACCTCAAAGACTTTCTCATATCTGTGGTCATGATGCAAAAGATAAGGCTCTAATCTTTTCACACAAACTTTTCTTTCCAATTATAATTTTAGAATCTCCCATTGTGGTATGTCTTAGTTATTTTTTTCATTATTAGGACAGAATACCTGACATCCACCACTTAAGGGAGAAATGGTTTATTTTTAGCTCACAGTTTCAGAAAGTCTCAGTCTATTCATGGGTGGCTGGCAATGGTGGAAGCACATGGCAGAGACCTAGCCAGAGAAAAGCTGTTCGCAGAGCAGCAAACAGGAAGCCACACATATGAGTAAGAGCTAGCATATATCCTTCCAGGTTTTTTCCCGGTGGTCTGCCTCTTCCAACCAGACTGCACCACTGAACAGTGCGTGGAATCTATAGGTATCCACAACATCCAAATCCTGGAGGGCTTTGGGGACATTCCAGATCCAAGCCACAACACAGTAGATGGCATACTTTCCTTAAATACACATGCTACACACAGTACACAAAGCATAAATGATGATTTTATCCTTGATCGGGAAAATTTGCTACAAATAGCACCACATCGATATCCTTTTCAGCTATTTTCTTTTAATATACTTCATTGGTGACACTCTAAGGAAAGCACTTCAGTTGTTTGCAAAGGACGTATAAGTGAGCTTCCAGCTTCATTCTGCCAATAGGACAAGCATGCTGAGCTGCTCCTCTCCCAATGCCTCTGCCGTAGGTCAACATCCTTCCGCACTGGAGTTATCACTATTAATTACATCTTAATTGGTTTTGATTATTACTAGCTAACAAGAGGAGGTGACCACCAAGTGTGATAGATATGAACTTGGAAGAGAGGGAAGACGACGTGGAAGTGGCCAACTGCAGAACTGGCTTCTCTGTACAAGGTAACAAAACTCCCATGAGCCACATTTTCTGATACTGCAAGTGGTCTCTGGATGGTATCTGGTTTTATATTTCCATAAAATTATAATGTGTATCTGCCAAGAGGGATGAATCCAAAGAACCAGGTTCAAAACTAGCACTGGGTCTAGTCTTTTATCACAAAATAAAAAGCGACAATTTAAATGTTTATTGAATTCCTCCTATGTACCCAGTTGTTGTCGTGTCAGGAGCTTAATATTTATTATTTAGTTAATCTTGGAACTTATGATGTAGATAGCACTTGTCATTAATTGGTTTCAAGAGGTCACACGAGTACCAAGTCACAATGGCTATCAAACCAATTGTTTTGACCGGGAAGGAGAACAAATGTCAAGGCAGTCAACACTGACAAATTGTAGTCTGCATGCTGAAT
This sequence comes from Ctenodactylus gundi, assembly GCA_004027205.1. NCBI lineage: Eukaryota > Metazoa > Chordata > Mammalia > Rodentia > Ctenodactylidae > Ctenodactylus > Ctenodactylus gundi. The sequence goes on along the minus strand of PVKB01004854.1, from coordinate 22,248 downwards.
ACCAAATACGGCAAGTTTCAATGCAGATGTGTACTAAGGTATGACTTATTTCCGTTTTACTGATAGAAAACTGATGCTACATGAAGTCATTAAGTAGGGGGATAGAGCTGAAGCTGGAACTGGTGTCCCAGTATATGCTATGGTTCGTGGTCAGAATACATTCAGTGCCAAGCCACTGCTGCCTATCTTGAGAACTTTGTGCCACCTTCTTCTGCAGATCCACCAGCATGCCTGGGATACACTTTTACCCATGCCTCTGACTGTGATAAGACAGGAACTTACTTGATTATTGACACACTTATTCACTTATCAAAAAGACACACTGGTAAGACTGTGCAAAGAAATAAAGCTAGTTTCAGATGACAGAAATAAAGCAAGATTTTATAAGTGAGGCTATAGTTAATCTGTGTTTTCTAAAAGTAAAGATGGTGTGTTAGTCAGCTTTCCCATCACTGGAAAAACAAATGGCCGACACCAAATTTACAAGCCTCACAGTGTCAGTGGGTTCTGTCCATGGACAGCTAGCTACAAGACAGAATTTACCTCTGGAAGGGTGGAACAGAGGAAAGCTGTTTCCATCATGGCCTTGAAGAAGAAAGAGAAGGAAGAGCCAAAGATAAGGACATGCCCTTTCAGATCATGCTCCCAGTGACCTGCCTCTTTGACCAGGCCTGTCTCTAAGCTTGAGACTTTTGAGAGATACTTTAGACCTAAACCATAATAGATGGGAACCTTCACAAGTAGTGGAAATAGAATGCACACAACACCAAGGTAGGAGTGTACAAGACTTGCTTAGAAAGCAGGGTGATTGGCTGTAGACAGTATAATATTCTGTGCTGGGAGATTCATTCGCGAAGATAGCAGGGGACAGGTCACAGAAGTTAACAGACTAAGTCAGGCAGCCGCGCAGACACCAGAATGACTCATAGTTCCTTAGGGTTATGGATCATGACATTCATTTTAGTGATTCCCCTCTCCCGATGGGACTTTAAATGGTGTCTGGCTCATTACAGGCATTCATAAATATGCTAAATGCATAAAGGAATGAAGTGCTAGTCTTCCCCGGGCAATATGCTTTTTTAAAACCTAGATGAAAGCCATAAGGGAAATGCATTCAAATGGTGTAGTTGTGGTAACATAGATAGAGGTGAATTTAAGGAGTGCGTAGCATCACACTAGAATGCCTAAAATTATGTAAATTAATAATAACTAACATTTTCCATGCTTGTGTTCTGTGTGAGCCAATGGCCTCGGTGTTACATTAGGCATCTTTCTGAACCTCCACAAACCCTATGAAAGCACGTAACTGTTCTGCCCAGCGCCCATCCCCAGATAATGAGTGAGCCATTAGTGTTTCTTGTCACATTAAACTGAAATCGGTACGTAACTAGCATTTACAGAAGCTTCTAATTTAGGGTCCAACTAAATCTGACTGCTCCTCAAGGCTTGGCAACCCTAGAAGCATTGTACTGCATGGACTCCAGTAGTTAAAATTCACACTCTGAGAAAGAAGCTCATCATTAGAATACGATTAGTATTAATAGTCCTAATCGATCAGGGTTTTCAACAGGTGCTATTCTTGCTGTGTAAAATACTTCCTTTAGCTTCGTTGTTTTTACTTCAATTTTTATGTGTTCATTAACTCTAAAATTGGTAGTGACTATATTTGCTTATAATTTTTCAGTAATAACAGAATAATTTCAATTAAGTTTTCACTATTTTATTTTCTCAAATTTTTGTCATCAAAGCATTTGGAAATTAGCAAGATGGATGAATCAAGAAACCTTTTGATCTACTTAAGTAATAAATATGCTTTAGGGAAAGAAGAAAGAAAGGATGGAAGGAAGGAGAAAGAAAAGGAAGAGAAATGGCAAGGAGGGAAGAAGGAAGAAAGGAGTGAAGGAGAGGTGGAGAAAGGGGAAAGGGCAGGAAGAAGGAAGAAAAGAAAGGAAGGATGAGAGGAAGAAAAAGAAAGAAAGGAGGGAGGGCAAAAGAAGAAAGAAGAAAGAGAAAGAAAAGAAACAAAAGGAAGGAGGGAAGGAAGGAAGGAAGGGAGGGAGGGAGGGAGGAATCAGAAATAATCTACAAATAAGTTGCTAAATAATTTTGGTCTGCATCACTTCCTGCTCTCACCGATGACATCTCTGAACAGTGGTGGCTCTTTCCCACTAATTTAAGATGCAGTTTCAGAATCCTTCTTACTCAGCAATACAGATAGCATGTTAACAGAATAGAAAAGCTCAATTTGCAATCTCTACCTTGTAGCAGTTACCCTAATCTTTGATTGGAAACAAATCTGCAACATGTGCTTCTTATAAATTATTATTTGTGTGGCACCTTAGGACTGTATAATACAGTTGACTCACACAGAGTCGTTACTCACATAGAGTCACGTTGGAGCATCATGCTCACAGCTCCCACTCTGTCTCCTCTGCCCTTCACCATAACCAGGAGGCAAGCAACAACCAACCTCCAAGTTGTGACGGTTTCATAGCATAGTTCTCAAGCACGAATCATGTATCCAAACTGGTGACTTCACTACGGTCCCCCGACCTGAGCAAGTCAAGGCATACAGGTCGTTGGGCACAGCAGAGAATCCTTGGAAGAAAATTCTAGGAGGCTTTAGTTACAACATGTCTAAGTACTCCTGAATAAATATGAATGCAGATGCAATCAACCAGGAATATGTATAAAAGAGAAGAACCCTACACTCCACAGTGGAATATTTTCAAGACAGAAAACTAAAATAAAGCATCTACATATAATTTTTAAAAACCCAGAAATACTCGTCACCAGTGTGCCTTATGTCATCACACTATTTCCACAATTACCCGGGATGCAGGGATTATTAGTGTCCATTCCAAAGAAGGAAAAATCACTGAGATTAATTCACCTTTTAAAGTCTCATCATTAGGAACTGGGACTCAAATCTGATCACCTGACCCTAAAGTCAGAACCCACCCTGAAAAGACCGTCTGAGAAATGAATTGGTGTCAGCCCTAAAGGATTTTTTATTTGGCTTAGAAAGCAATGATATCAATAGTCAGAGCCACTGGCCCTTCAGTTTAGCATGGCTAAGGTCTGTGGCAGAAGGAACAATAGGATCTAAACAAACTTTATGGTTAAGTACAGAGGAAGGGGGATAAAAAAGACTAATGCACACATCTGAACACTGTCTTATCCAAGTCTTTCATTTTAATCAAATATTTCTTCTTAGAGCAAATTCTTATCCTTCCTCACCCAAGGGCTGTAGGTGCCAAAGGCTGTCAGCATTCATCCTACCCCATTGTGTTGTCATCAGAAAATGATGCTAGTGATTATTTCTGTTCAAGTCTTGCCAGTGAAAATACATCAGAAAATGTCAACCTTCCATTTCTCATCTTAAAGACTCCAGCCTTAAATAAGAGCAGAAATTCACACAGGTGAGCCCATCTGTGTGAAGCATAAAGCCCACACAATCTCCAGGATGAATTACTTCAGCCTGTGGGCTTCTTGCATCAGATGGCCAACTTGGCCAAATGATGGTGTTGGGGGCTTTATGTCTCTCAGGAAGAGATTGAATTCGGGGGAAATTCTCACACTCCCTTAGAATCTGAAATTTAAATCTAAGGTTTCAAGAGCTCCAGCATTCCTGTCATGTTGAAAGCATCTGGATTTAGAATCTGCACCCTTTCTTCATGTGCTTCCTTAGCAACATGGGTCTCCTGACCGTCCACACACCAGTGGGCAGCTCCCAAATGCACGATGTTTCCTCGCCTATCCCTAGGACAATAACACACATTGAACTCTGTTGAGACCTCACTTAACTCTTATTATAGACATTTCAAGGATGCCTAAGACACTGCTGTCAGTCAGAATTGGGAATCTCTTAGTTTTCCCTGTGACTCACGCTGTCTTAGTGTCTTTATGTTGAAGGCAGATGTTCCTTCCTTTGCAAAATATTTCTCTGAAGAAAGTGTGACTTGCACAACAGAAAAAAGCCTGTATGTTCCTTCCCCAGAAAGCAGGTTAAAATATAGTTACATGTGTACTTATTGGGAGAGGATAAGGTGCAATCAAAATATATAATGAATGTCTAAATTACTTAAAATGTGTTATAGTAAGAGGCACATTGCCATTAATTCGTCTTCAAGATCCTCCACCTCCCTTCAAACACACCTACCCCGTCACTCTTGCCTCTTCCTGTAGCCATTCTGGAAATCCTCTTTTCTGCACGTCCTCAGGTGTGAGCAGGAATAGAAGAAGGTGGTGGCTGATCTACCCTCTTCACCAGATCTGGCACCACGTGACCTCTGCCTCTTTCTTATTCATAATGACCATGAACAGTCAAAGTTCTGGATTGACTGAAGATGTAGCAGTAGCCTCAACTGCACAGCTGAAGACACTCAGAGACAGGGCTTCCAAAACTGCTTCAGGAAGTGACAAGAAGGATGAGATAAATACATCCACAGAGCTGGGAAGTCTTGTAAGGGGGATTACTGGGAACATACTTTTTATTGTGATTTTAAATTTTAAACTTTCATTGTGTTTTCAATGACACCTCATATGTGGCTCCATTTTATTTTTAGAGGCTTTCTTTTCCCCAGTGCTGAGGTTGGAAGCCAGATCCTTCACACGGAGCTACATCTCAACCCATTTTATTTTTATTTTGAGATTGAGTCCTGCTTGCCAAGTTGCTAACTTGTCCAGGCTCAGTTCAAATTTGTGATCCTCCTGCCTTGGTCAGGCAGAGTGTCAGGATTACATGTCTATACTACCACATCCTGCTTTGATTTGAGTTTAATGGTATATAATAACGAAGACCAGTCTTTTCAGAATTGGCACCTTCCATATCATATCATTTATCATAAGGTTCATGATTAGGAAAGTAAATATATGCATTAAGCTGACACATTATTATTACCCAACTTCTTATCCTTTAAGGAAATACTTTTGCTATTTTTTTCCTTATTACAAGAGCAAGTCATGCTTGTTGAAAACATTTTGCTCTAGACAAACATTTAGAAACTACAATGACATAGTCCACCGTCCAAGGCTTTATTTTACTCCAGATGTTTCTCTCTTTCATCATCCCCATGAATTATATACAGACAATGAATCCATTGGGCTTGGACAGAGTAAGCTCAATTGAAGTAGTTCTAGAAAGGGGAGAATTTATAATAAGGACCTTAGGACAGCTCTCTGAACTCATAGGCAGAAACGTACCAGGCCTCAGCAACAGGCTAATTTTCAGGAAGGAAGGGAGAAAACCTGACCACAGCAGCCTTTTTCCTTATCTCATGACAGAAAATACCTACTACCAACATGTTGAGATTTTTGAATCTCCTCAACGTAGCAGCCAGATCAAGACTGTAGTCTCTCGGCCGCCATCCCAAAGCCGCCGGGAGAGGAAGGAATTGAGACTGTACCTGCCCAGCTGTGGGCAGAGTGTGTACTTGTCTGTTCTACAAGTGCAGCTGCTTCCATTGTGATGGCATGTTTGGGTAGAAGAGGGGTAACACAGAGACGTGAGGACCAGCTGCGAGCTGAGAGACAGCCGCACATACTCACTAGGGGTGTTTTCATATTTTTATTTTGCAAAAATGAAAATTAACAATACATTTTACCTTGTAACTTTCCTCCCTTACTTAATACAAAATGGCTGGTGTCCAGACAAGCTTCACTTGTGCCTCTCTAATTTTTGTTTTAAGTGAAAGTTTCTCAGCACCTTTATTTCCCTAATATCATGCTTGTTAATTTTTTAATTACCTTAGAGAACCACTATATAGAAAACAACACTTGGGTTGCCAATTCCTGCACTAAACTGGAGGAAGTATGAGTGCATACATATGTCTCAGCATAAAATATATTTTCTTTATAAAGTTATGATTAAAATGTAAAATTGTTTTAAAAAGTATATTTGAGCATACTAAATTTTGAGTTTATATAAAATTTCCGGTTAAAAATTCTCAAGATGTTTAATGAAAAATGCAAGCTTGCTTCTACAACTCTATCTTTTCTTTATATCAGGTTTTATGTCTGAAATAACTGCAGAATTTCTGATAAGTAATTTTTATGATGATTTTTAAATTCTTTATAGATATCATCCTGAGAAAGTTTATTTGTTCAGGCAGATGACAAAATGTGTAAATTGTTGTTACAATAATTCAAATATGTACATATTTAAATAGCATTTAAAAAACCGTCATCTCCTCCTTTTCCTCTCCCTATTAATGTCACAAGGAAATTTCTTGATAATGTGAATGGATTCTGAATCCACTCATAGTTTCCCATATGAAGTAGTTCAAAGTAGTGGGAATGGTCTCATTTTCAGAATGAAGCCTACTGGGGCTAGAAAATTGTTAGTGCAAAGGAACACAGCCAGAGATGGTCAGAAGTTCCAGGTCCGTGTGAATACAGAGATTGGGAAGCCCACTCACCAAACCCATGTGACATGGGGTCGTATTGTGCTCCTTACCCAGCCCCCACATCTATCTTGCTGACTAGCTACTGAACTCCTGTGCAGGTACTGGGTGGATCTCTTGGCCTGTGTTCTATACAGCACATGGAATAGAATAAGTGTGAGAGAAGACACATTGCCAGCCTGCAGGGATGGGAGGGGCATACTATTGGACAGTTCTACCCTTCCAGGAGCCCTGGACAAGGTAGCGCAAGTCAAGGGCAGTGAGATTCTGGCAGCCTCAGGCCTGCCTAGCCATCCCATTGTTAGAGATCAGTATCTTATGGTACAATGGCTTAAATCTAGAAGATCCCCCAAAAGCCTCCTTTGGAAGGTGATCCAACCATCCATTGACTTCCTGAGCAGCTAAGAGGTGAGGCCTGGCCTGAGGCGGGGATCACTGAGGCAGGACCTGGAAGAAGATGACTCCCTCGATGGCGCCACCTTTTGTTCCCACTACTTGCTGTCTGCCATGCAACGAAGAGCCTTCTTCCAGGTGGGCCTCCGCCATGACCTTCCATCATCACAGGCCATCAAGAATGGATTGAGATCTTGTGAAACTGTAAGCTACAATACACCTACTCTTCCTTAAGTTATTGGGGTTGGGTATTGTTTCCCAGCAATGAAAATGTAACTCAGATACATAGTATGTCTTAATCTAATCACATGGCATATGGTGGCAAATCTGTGACGCGATAAAACTGAAGTTTTCTTCTCTTGATTCTACTAAGTGACAATTTCAAGTTTTATTCTATGAGCTCCAGGATTTAGTTACAGAGCCTCAGAGCCGTCATATTGATAAAGGGGACACCCAGGGACAAGAGCAGACATGTCCAATCTGTGGCCTACCAGATTTTTACCCTCTTTTATTGAGGAATTCTTTGGGGCCACACATAAAATACATAATATAGTTAAGGTATATGAGAAACAGAACTTCCTTCTTTTAAAATTATAGCATTAAATTTAAAAATTAGAGGAAGAAATTCGTGAAGGTTTCAGGTTGGCCACGCCTTAATTAAAGTCTAAGCTTGCCACACCATCTCAGTCAAAGCAGTATTCACTGTCATTTGCTTCTAATAGCATTTTTATTTAAATTTTTATTTTTGAGACAGGGGTCTCACTCTGAACTTGAGGTTGGTCCTGAACTCACTATGTAGGCCAGGCTGTCCTTGAACTCACAGCAATCCTCCTACCTGTGCCTCTTGAGTGCTGAGACTACAGGCATGCACCACCGTGCCCCATTTATGTGGTGCTGGGAATTAAATTCAGAGCTTTGCACTTGCTAGGCCAGCACTTTAAGTGCTAAGCTATATCCCTAGGCCCTGTTGTCTGCTTTATGTTCAGGTATATGGGTGAGAGACAGAGTACAGTTGCTAAAAATGTTTTAGCCTACAATATTGGTGTTTATTTTAAAGCTTTTTAAAAATATATGTATTATGTCATAGATATAATACATATATATATATATATATATATATATATATATATATATATATATCTTTGCTAACAACAAGTAACACACACATCACACACTGGGCCTACCACTCATCTTTTGTTTAAATGCTCTAAACATTCAGATCTTAATTCTTTTTATTGTGTTGTGTATTTTCCCTTTCTCTTTATTTTTGACATGTGCAGTAAGTTTCATAATACAACAGCAGTAATAATTTAAATGTAATGTAGTTCCATCTCTTCCTACATTCTCCTTGATGAAGTCTCCTGATTTTTAAATTCTTTATTATGATTAATTTCTTGGCTCACTGGAGCACTTACTTAAGTAATATTTTTAGGAAAAATACAGTAACAATATCCATTCTGAAGCCCTGCATGTCAGAGATGGTGTTTTCATCCACCCTTCTATATGAAAACAAAGATAGGCAGGATTAGAATTCTGGAAATATAGTATTTTAACCCTTGAAGTTATATGGAAAATGTCTTATTGCTTCCTGCCAATGTTCACTTTGAAGAGTGCTGATGTGATCTACATTATTTTTCTTTATAAAGAATTCAATTTGCCCCTTGAATTTGCGTTTGTTAATGGGCTTGAATTTCACTGAAACTTAAAAGTTTTTCTCTGAGGTATCCCAACATTTGAATTATTTCAACTCTAAAACTCAAGTTTTTTCTCCACTTCAGAATACTTTCTTTTACTATTTCTTTGATTATTACTTTCCTACCCCAATTACATTGTCTCCTAAAGATTTTTTTAATTATGTGACATCAGATCCCAAAGATGATGCTCTATGTCTCTTTCCTTTCACTGTTCCTGCCTTCTTATCATTTCCTTAATGTCTTAAACAATTTATCAGGTTTAATTTTCTCATCCACTCATTTGATTTTTCTAGTACGTTTTATTTACTGCTCCCTGCTTTCTTCACTGCATAAATTCGGGATTTAAAGGTTTGGTTTTTTTTTTCACGTCAAAGAAACATTTGTGAGCCTCAGCCTCTTCGGATTGCTGTGTCTGTGCCACAGATGCAATATGGCTTTGCTGAAGCTACAAATGAGAGATTATCTGAGAGTTTTCCTACTGGATTCAGGGATAAATCTGCCCTGGTCTCCGGAGCTGCTTCTTCCTCTAACCCATCCGGTGCGTGTTCTGTTTGCCATTCTACAGAGGGTTAGGTATGTTTGCTCAGCATCAAGAATTTGGGCAGATTCTGCCACAGACAGTATGGGTCCCTGATCAAATATTTCAGGCTCAAGACAAATAGAAAAGGTGATGATGCAGATTGAGTACAGTTTCACCTTCCAAGACAAAACGCCGCTGCTCCCAGGAAGTCAGGAGGAAGCTGGAGTTCCGTGAGGGCTGTCATCTCAGTCCCCGTGGCTCTCGTTCCCTCCTTCGTGGGTCAGCAGCCAGCACAGGGGACTCCTGCTTCCTGTGTCTGATACAATCACCTTCACCAAGAGGCTGCATAACTTAAGAAGCTGAGCCAATCACAGCACCTGAGTGAGTGGGGGATTTCCTCATCTAGGCATGGGGGTGACAGTACTTGTGTTCTGCTCAGGGTGATGAGGTGAGTGATCTGTGCAAAGGCCAAAGAAGACTGACTCGTGCAGTGGGCACTAGGTCAGAATCTGTTGTGAATTCTGGCACCAGCTGTACTCCTCTGAGGTTGTTACAGCTTAGAACCGGAACGCTCTGCCAAGACTCACGTGTTGAGGACTTGGTCTCCAGCCAACAGCATTGTTGGGAGCAGGTGGAAATGTTAGGACTAGGGGTCCGGTGAGATGAAGTAGGTCAGGTCAGCCTTTAAAGGGATATGACTTGCTCCTCTCTCCTCTGGTTTCTAGGCTCCATGAGGTGAGCAATTTCTCCTGCTATTTGCTTCCTAGGATGCCCTGTCTTGCCACAGGCACTAAGCAACGTGGCCACATGCCTGTGGACCATCGAAACCTCTGCAACTGTGAGCCAAAGTGAATCTTCCCTCTTGCAAGTTGCTTATACAGTATTTTGTCACAGTGACAGAAATCATACTGATTTGGATTACAAAGTAAATCAAGTAAAGATCACACATATACACTCACGCCTGGCACTTAGAGTCCCCACTGCATAAGCAGGTGGCTGGTGGGGACCTTGCTGTGTCTTCCCCCTCCATCCCACATCGGCTCCACCTCTGCGCCCATCAATTTCAAAGCAAGACAGCATTTCCCTCAGCCTGCACTTACCATTTCCAATGACATTAATTTGCTCTTTGCAGTAAAAATTGGGAAGAGAGAGTAAGTTTTTACCCCATTCTGACAGTACCTGGCACACAGTCAGCTCTTAATTTAGGTCTTTTGAATGAATGATTATCCATAACATCAACTTCTCCTCTTAATTCTAAAACTGCCCTGTTTATACGTGGGAGGAGGTGGCCTGACGTGACCTCTAGAATGTCAAGGCTCGCTGAAAACAGTTTTATCACAGTTGGCAGCAGCTGACACCCATCAAAGTCCAATTAGTCGATGAGAATGTCAGAGAAATGATTTTAGACTCCTTCAGGGCTGGGAGCTGGAAAGGCAATCGGTCAGTTGTGTAGACAAGAGGCTTGGAAATTTACTGAAGAGTTTTTCTTTTTTTTTTTAAGAGTTGGAACACCTAAACAAACATATCCTTTAAAAAAAGAGAGCTGCTAATATCTATTCAAAGGCTTTTAAAGCTTCAGTACTAAGCTAATTACTATCACTATCTTTTGATAAAAGAGAGATAAGCAGGTCACTTTGGACTACTTAGAAATGCCATATGAGGTTTAAGACTGAGGCAAAGAGATAGAATCCTTAATCTAAATGTTCCCCCTACACCAGAATTGCAGAGATTCAAATATCTCTACATCAAAATACCAATACTCTGGTACAGTTTCTGGAATAAAGTCAAAAGCATATTGAATTTGGACTGTAAGATGGAATTCAACCAAAGTAATCCTTTTGTAACAATTAAAAACAGAGTACATCCAAAGTCAAAACAAATCCCAAAATGGCAAAGGTCAACTATGTAAATAAGTCTTCTGTGAGACTTAGGGAGCAAAGAGAAGGAAATTTGAAGTACAAGAAAATAAAAATAACAATTCAGGACTTCATGAGGTCTCATCCTGGTGGATTCAGTTAAATGTGGAAAAAATTCTAACTGGTCAGGTGAGTTCAAAGTTACAGCTGTTCAAGATAGTTGATTTATCAATGGCTAAAAGAGAACTATATCCTAAAGAAAATGAGGCTCCACCCTATCTTAATCAAGAGAAATAAACTCTTTTATGCTAATTGAATTTGATAGCTTTCCTGTCACTGAGATAAAATCACCAACACCTGCAACTTAAAGGAAGAGAGACTTATCTTGACTCATGGTTTCAGTTCGTGATCAACAAGCTCCAAAACTAAAAATAGTAAGACAGAGGGGCATGATGGAGGGATGGTGCTCTAACCAAGGCAGCCAGGAAGTGGAGAGAGAAGAGAGGAGCCAGATTCTTCCAAGTCAGCACCCAGTGACCCGCCCCCAACCAGGCCCTGCTTCCTCACAGAGTGTTCACCTACTAAATTCATCAGTAGGTGAATCCACTGAGGAGTATAGCACCCCCATGACCAGTCACCTTTTATGAGACTTTTAGATCTAAGCCATAACACTAAGCCACTTAGCTTTGGGGATCTACTTGATTCCCTGTAGCTGTACCAAGTAGATCTCAATATATTTTACTGTTGAAAACAAAGCTACAAAACATGGGTGGCTTACAGCACCATGAGACGCGTTCACAGCAGACACGGCTGTGGATTGGCTTCGCGTTTGTCCTGTGTCATCTTATTCCGAGGTGAAGAATCAACTCCTGATATGAACAATATTGCTGTTATGGGAGGAGGCACGAGCCAGCAGAACCACTTGATGGCTTCCAAGTCTTCCATTTGGAAGCGGTCATAGCACCATGGACAGAGAAGTGGAATTCACAGAGTGGTAGCGAGCAACTGGAAACAATCCCACTGTCTGCATCACCGTGCTACCGTGACCAAGGCATATATTCAGAATAGAAATGGGGAACTCTCACCAAAGCAAAACAAACAAACAAACAAACAAAAATCCCCCATGGTGCATGGGCAAAATGTTGAGTAAATGCCAAAAATAAAATTATTGAGATAGAGATCTATGTAATGTATTTGGCGCAACCATCTCCTGAGATAACACAGGAAGTGGACTGTGTGCTTTCTGAGCATGCTTTCTGAGACTGAAAATCTGGGAATTGGAAGGAGATCTAGAAAAATGCCTGGGAAGCCCAGCAATACTCAAATTTGTACCAGTATGTTTTCTGTTGTCAAATATACTGTTGTGATTTAGAGAGTGGATCTGTGGTTAAATCAACTTAGTGGGAAGTCTTACATGTCAAACTCCCAGCCTCCGTAAGATAAGGACCTTCTCACGTGTGAGGGAGTGTCCCTGGCCTTGCAGTCTGAGGTACCTCCATAGCACAGTGCCCACTTTCAGCTTGTGAGGAGAAAGGCAAGCACCCTTCTCTAAGGGAAGAAGCAGGAAGCACATACTTCCCTGCTATTCATGCTCTTCTGGGAGAATTTGGCCATACCCAGCTGCCAGGGAGGCTGGGAATGTTCCCTTTCAGTAGGTGGCCAGTGGCTGTGTGCCCTGCTAAGATGTGGCAAGGTAAAACGAAGGTTCTAAAAATATAGAGAGTCATTGAGAGAGACCACTGGGAGACAGTGAACTATCTCATTCATGGCTGAAAAAATAATAATGCACGCAACTGGGTATCCTTGTAGCAACCCAAGGATCAAAGGTAATCTGAACAAATCTGTTCCTTCAAAAGCCCATCCAGTGTATGCAGAGATATTCAGCCTTCCGAGCACATGCGTAGATTCTCAGCAGGTGTTTCTTTCTCTTTCTGTGTGCAGGGGAATTGTATGACAGACTCTCAGAAGTTCAGGGCAGGTCTGGGGAACAGACTAGAGCTAGTGGATGCCCATGTAGACATGAAAACCCCTTGAAGTACTGGACCAAGCAGATAGATTCAGCAGAGAGAAGTCATATTGCTTGTGCTGGAGAGAAAGAGACACTTTTTCACAGCATGGCCTTACACTGAAAGCCTCTCTCTTCCCATCCATATGGATGTGAATGTAGGGAACACTACGTGAACAGGAAAACAGAGAGAGAAATCCTTTGCCTCAGACTTAGGCTATCCTAAAATAAAGAAGAGAATCAATATCCAGTTCAGACTGGTCTGTTTTCTTTCTTCCTAGCTTATCTGAACAATTCAGCCACATTTTTTTCCTTAGTTGGTGCAGAGGATGCAGTCAAAAAGAAGCCAAGTAGCCTATTAGACTACATTTAGAAAGAATTTTGAAATGAGAGAATAAACTGGTTTGTTTCTTAGGAATGATTAAAATCCCAGAGGAGAGAGGTTGAGGGGGGAAGAGAAAAATAAAGGACCAACAAACCTTTCATCAGTGTTCACACATGTTAAATGTTAACATATTCCATTAAATGAAACCTCATTCAGGAGCCTGGTGTTTCCAGTACAATCTCCAGTAGCAGTTCCAGGCTGGAGAAGAGCACCCATCTGGTGGTGCCTGGCCACCTGCATGTGAACTCTCACGCTAACTTAGGCTGCTAGCGGGTTTGCTCAGTGCTGTCGTTTCTGCAACAGCTCTACCTCCTGCGTGCTCCTTGCCTGTATGTCCTCTGGTTACATCTTTCTCTTCTCCCTGGTTCTTCTACGTGGTGGCCAAGACAACCTGTAACACAAGTGTCATTGTGTCCTTCCACTATTTGATTCCTTGTAGTGGCTTCTCAAATCTAAGGACAGAGGCTGTCAGTGATTTCCTGCCATGAGTGCCCAAAATAAATACCATTTAGACACAAGAAAATGCTCACCCAGCACTCTGGGAGGGAGACAGAAAGAGGATCACAAGTTCAAAGCCAGCTTGGGCAACTTAGTGACTTAGGGAAGCTGTCTCAAAATCAAAAATCAAAATGGGGTAGGGATGTAGCCAGTGTGAACATCCTGGGCTCAGTCCTCAGTGCAAAAAACATAAATTAGCAAGCAAAAAAGAAAGAAAGAAAGAAAGAAAGAAAGAAAGAAAGAAAGAGCGAGCAAACAAAAGAAAAAAGGAAAAAATACCCAGTGCTAACTCTAAGCCCTCTCCCTGAATTTTATGGGGGGAAAAAGAGCAAATATCACAGCTATTTGTCAGGAGACCCTTGCATATCTGTAGGTTGAAAGGGAGGGAGCCCAAGAAGGATAGAGTCAAGGAGGCAGAGGCAGCAGAATGGGGGAGAGGGCACCCCTCCTTGAAAAAACTGTCTCTTCTTTATTGTGTGTTCTTGGTGCCCTGCCAACAGTGGGTTGAAGTTACATGTTTGAATTTACTTCTGGTATCTCTCTCATGTTCCACAGGCCTTTGGGTCTGTTTTTATGAGAGTACCATCCTGCTTCGACTACTGCAGCTTTGCATTATATTCTGAAATCAGGATCAACAGTGGAGCGGCAAGGCCAGAGAAGTGCCACCACAGCTCTGAGAGCAAGAACGTGATCCAGCGACAGCCAACAGGCAGGTTGGGACTGAGTAAAGTCAGTACACGTACCGAAAATAGGGGAGTCGGGATTCTCGCTGTCAGAGAAAAGATTAAAACATAGAAAGTCAGAAGACTGGCGTGTTAAGCCGTTGGATCGGAATTGGAGCTGTCAGTGTGAATTCATGCCTTTTTAATGGATGCAGAAAAATATTGATGCCTGTGTAAATAAAGATATGTATATACATATGAATATATTTAAAGGACACTTCCTTTTTAAGGCTGAAAAATATTCCATCACTATATATGTGCAGTATTCTATCATGTATGATAATATGTAATATGATTTATACCACATATTACATATGCATACATTTTATCATAGATCTACATTTTTTATTTTTTCCATTTATATAGATACTGACACAGTTTCCATATTTTCATATCTAGGATAGCATAAACAATGCTGAAATGAACAAGGGGTGCACCTAGCTCTTTGAGATACTGGTTTTATTTCCTTAGGCTACATACTTTCTTTTTTCCTCTCTTATCTCTTTCTTTCTGATACGATAATTTTTTACAGTGCTATGATTTACTTTTTTCTCTATATCTTTCATGTATTTACTAGTGGCTTTTCCCCCTATGGTTACGATAAAGGTGACATAAAATATCATGTAGTTATAACAGTCATTATAGTCATTAAGGTCATAACAACCTAACCTCAATCGCATGCAGAACTACAGAATTTTACTTCCCTCCACTCCACAGTTTGTGCTATTGATGTTACAATTTGCATCTTTTTATGTTGGGAATTCATTAACACATATTCTATCTATAGTTACTTTTAATATTCTGTCTTTTAACTTAGGTACTACAGCAAAAAGTATTTTATGTACCATTATAATATTTGAGAATTCTTAATTTGGCTGTATAGTCTTTTCCATTGAGCTTATACTTTCATATGTTTTCGTATCACTGATTAGCACCCTTTTGTTTCAACTTGAAGAGCTTTGTTTGAAATTCCTCATAAGCCAGATCTATTGCTAGCTAAGTCCCTCAGCTTTTGTCTGAGCGTGTCTTTATTGCTCCTTCATTTGTGAGAGACAGATTTGTATAGTAGTCTTAGTTAGTACATGTTTTTTCTTTTTAGCACTCTGAATAGGCCATCCAACTCTCTTCTAAGCAGCAAGATTTCTTCTGAGAAATCTGATAGCTTTATGGACGTTCCCTTTGTACCAATTACATTTTGAAATCATCACACTTTAAATCTAATGAGTTAAGTAAGAATATTATTACTGTAGGTTCACCTGATTCTTTTTGCTTTTTATAATGTAGCTAGTAAAAATTTTTTAAAGTAATATGTGATCATACAAAAGAGAGAAAAATATGATGTCTTAAACAGAAGAGCTCTGAGTTGTAGCGTAATTCCAGAGTTTTAGAAGGGGGATTAGGCACGTGACTTCAAACTGTCGTGATTCTTATCGTCTTTCAGGCACAAATGTAACTCTGTTACTGCCATTAATTTATTCACTGAGTTGTTTAAGCACCTGTTAAAGTGTAAGGTGCCTGGTAAAATGTTAAAGGAATATAAAGATGGTTTCTGTGGTAAAGGACTTTTCAATTTTTGGCAAAGTGGCTCTGCATCAATACAGTGTGTTAAGTTTCATAAGGAAGGTATGTTATTGGGACTCGCACTCGAGAAGAGAACAACTGCTTTGCATGATTTTCCATTGTCCTTCAAGGTTCCCTTTCTACCCCTCTCCATGGTGCTCAATTCTCCCAGGAAGTAAACCTTATGCCCACTTCAGTGTTACTTCCTTTTTATCAGATACTGAATCAGAGGATGCGGGAACACTGAGAACTGCATATTTATCTCCCAGCTCCTCATAGTAGGCTCAGCTGCAGGTTATACACCAGGCCACATTCCTGTTAGGTGATAAACCAAAAAGGCTATCTCCTCCTGTCCATCAGGAATAGGGAGTAACAGCGTCCAGCTGTGCTATTCCTGAGGTTCTACTGTATCTTTTGGGGTTCTTTTTTGTCTAATCTACACCTTTGTAAATTATCCCCATGTTGAACTCTCCTTAAGTTTCTCAAAAATAAATAAGTGAATAAAGGTAATATGTAATGTGTTTATTGAACAAAGCTGTCCTAAACAATGAAAAATGTGTGCTATGTAAAACCCTCATGGATATAAAAGATAGAGAAAGGCTAAAGAACTGCTCCAGATTGAAAGAAATGAAAACATGAAACTAAGATGACTCAGTCCCATACTCTTCGGACCCCGGATTGTTCTCATAACCAGATTCGCATGCATCGTTGCAATAGCACAGAAGCAAATTATATATGATAGATTATATCATTACAATTATAACATTGTATATCATTGTATATGAGTGTTACTTTTTGAACGTGGAGTGTGCCCCCAAAACCCCATGTATTTGGATGTTGTAAAATACCCATGTGCTTTTCAGAAGGGTGGAACACTGAGGCTTGGCCCAGAGGATAAAGATCACTGGACCAGTGCTTGAAGGTAGCACCGCCTATTCTTCTCTGACTTAGCTTCTGCCTGCCGTGCCTAAGGAGTGGCCTCTGCCTCTACTTCCACCATGTGCTCTCACCATTGCCAGCTGAGAGTGAATGGACTGTGACCATCAGAAACTGTGAGCTAAAAATGCATCTTTTCTCCCTTAAGTTATGGTATTCTGTGTCACCAACAAACAAGTGACTAGCACAGAAATTTGTACCAAGAGTGGAGTCATTGCTGTAACTTTACCCAATAATCTGGTTTAGAAGCCTTTGAAACTGGTTTGCAGGAAAAGTTGGAAAGATTTGAAGTTGTCACCTACCAAAGTCTTAGAGTTAAAAAAAATAGAAATCTTGGTGAGGAATTCTGGTATGAGCTCAGAAGACTAGAATGATGATTGAAGCATGGATTGGAAAGGCTGGGCTCAAGAAGTTTCAGATAGGATCAAGGATTCTATTGACAATTGGTCTAAAAACTTAACATGCTATGCTATGGCAGAATGTATGTCTGCATTTTGCCCTTGTCCAGAGACTTTGCCCAAAACTGAGATTAAGAGTAGTGGACTACTTCTTCTGGTAGAGGAAATCTGAAGGCAGCTCAGTGTTCACACTGTCACTTAAGTAATGCTTGCAGATTTCAGTCAACCCTATGGCAAAAAGCAGGAAAAAATGGCAGAGAAAAATGATGTAAAAAAATTGCAGCTTTGCCAGGCTGAAAGGGCCGGCGGAGGTGGAACAGAAGAGTGCAGAAAAGTTAAAGAAATTAGCATTAAAAAGAAGCCAAGTACTTGGAAACAGGATTATAAAAAAGACACCTTGAGGGGATATCAAAACTCAACAAGACCTCACCCTTTCAGTTAAAGGGTGGAGAGGCAAAGGATCTTGCTCTAAGAATTGTACCCCAGGGCATCCTGTAGCACCAAAGAGAAAAATGTTTGTTGGAGTTCAGCCATCTTAAGAACTCAGAGGCCTTGGGAGCAATAGTCCAAGGTGACCAGGCTATTGCTCAAGCCAGTGATGTATCTTGGAGACAGTCACGTGGTCTTGGCTTTACAGGCTTTCAGTGTAAGAGTTACATGTTCATAGAGACTTCTACCCATATTTCAAAGGAAATCCATGGAAGCCAGGCCATGTGTCCCCGGGAGAGCAAAGCATGAAGTTATAAAGGAGAAGCTTAAGGTGCAGTGGAGGCCCCAGAAATTTAAAGATGCCAAAAACATGAATCATCAGCTGATAAAAATAAAACTGTAGACTGAGAGGATCCAACCCAAAGAAGAGAAGATAGAGGTTGCAGACACAGGCAGTACTAAAGGGTCAGAGCCCTCCAAACCCTTTACAGCTCACACCTCACCACAGCTTGCACAAGGTGCTGAATACAGAGCTACAGAATTTAATGAATCTGCAGATGTGGCAATAGTCCTGTTGCTTCCCACCCTTCTCTTTCTATTTTTTTGGAATAATATTGTTCTGATTGCTTCTCATCCTCCTATTTCTCCTTTTTTAGAATAAGAAGGTTTACTGCTAGTTGTTTGGATCTGGAGTGTCCCCCAGAAGCCTCATGCATTTAGACATAGTGGGATTAACTGTGGAACTGTGTATTATTGGGAAGTGGGACTTGGCTGAAAGGGGCAGATGCTTGAGGTTTGATCTGGAAGAAATGCGTCACCTTGTTAAAATTAGGAGATTTTAGGTGTGTGTTGACCTGAGGGCCAGAAAGCAAGAGAGGGACACACACCCTGAGTTTGGAGACCCAAACTGGCAGCTTGAATTGAGTAAAAGAAGAAACATGGTTCCAGATTCTTCCTGAGAAGGTGCTGGCCTTACCTGAGTCTCCAGACATCTGCTTGGCTCTTGCCTCACTCCTACAATGGGCACAGCAGTGCTCCAGCCTCTGCTCTGGGCTTTCACCACTGCCAGCTTCCATAAATGGAATGTGTAAGACCTTCTCGAGCTACATAAATCTTTCCTCTTTTAAACTGTAGATGTTGAGTCAGAGTAACAAAAAAGTAACTAAGACATTTACCTCACGCCATTGTATTTTAGAAGTGCTTAATTTTTCTTTCACAGAGGCTTGCAGCTGAGGGCTTGCCTTGCTTCCAAGAGGAGACTTTGGATTTGGACTTTTTAGTAGTGCTGGAACTATTAAGAATTTGGCAACTCTTTAAAAAAAAAAAAGAACTACATGCATTTTGCATAGGGAGGTAGATAGGAGTCTTTTCAGGTCTAGGAGGGGAATGTTAGAGTTTGGGTGTGCAGTGATCCCCAGAAACCTCATGTATATACATTGTAAAATACTCATGTGCTGTTGAGAGGTGGGGCTTGGTTGGACTGGGTGGAACACTGGGGCTTGGCCCAAAAGGGGTAGATCACTGGGGCAGCGCCTCTGGGATGGTAGCTCTGACCCTTCCTCTCTAACTCGGCTTCCATCTCCCATGCCATGAGGAGCTGTCCCCAGCTCCATTTCCACCAGGCGCTTCCACCATTGATGGCTGGGCATGAACGGACTGTGAGCTAAAAGACATCTTTCCTCCCCTTAGTGGTGCATGTTGAGTTTTTTGTCACAGCAACAAGTAACCAAGTCACTGTGCATTATGTATCAGACATAACATATACATTTCTTATGTGGCTTGAGAGGAATTAGAGTAAATGTGATAATGCTGATGATTGCGACACGCACATGAGGGGAAAGTGGCTATTTTTGGTACTGTTCTGTTAACGTTTGTGTAAGTTTGTGTTTTAAAAAAAACAATAATAATCAATGTACCAAAAGTAAAAATCTAAAAATAGAAAGTAACAATGGAATTGAAACTCAAAAACATCAGCACGACATATTGCCACTACGATCACCAATGTCATGTTAGTACTAATGACTCCCTGTGTGTGTGTGAAATAGGACAGAGGGTAATTTATGGACAATTCTTGGAACAGCAGTTAAAATTCCATTCTGTTCTCTTCTACTCAAGAAAGCAAATCAGAATGCAAGTAGACAAGGCAGATTTATAGAAAGGACAGCTCAAATCTGCTCTAATTTATAAAAGAAGCAATGTGCCTATAAACCTTGACATTTCAGCTAATATTGGCCTCAACTTATTCTGTGGTAGACAAGCATGTTAGCCACTTTACAGATGAGAACTGCTGACTTCAACTAGTTGTTCCCTGCCACTCTAATGGTAAGATCTCTTGTACCTTAATTTTTTTCAGAATATCACATGATCGTGATTCCAAGGATTTTTATTCCAACTACAAATCAGTTTTGGCTACACAGGGATTTCAGACTTCATTGTTTAGATCATATAATGTAACTAGGGCTCCTTAGCCCACAAGCTGAGCATCACTAAATAAACATAAAAACACTTTTGTGATTAGTTTTGTGCTGGCTCTGCTCTGAGCTACTTAAAGTTATTCAAACTCATTGTGCTGTTAGAGGCCATCATGGCTTTGTTCACATCTTTATGAGAGGAGGACCTGGAACTTGGTTCCAGAGTTTTTCCATTCTGGCTTTGTTAGATACCAAGTCTCTGATTGACACAATACAATACACAATGATTTTTGAAAGAATATAGAATCATTTCCAAGGTGCACGAAATGGAAGAAACAGACTCAGAAGAGGAAGAACAGAAATAGTTCCTGAGATCCTGGTGGAAGGCGCCAGTCACCAGTGCTGCCATCTCAGGGATGAATCCACTGTATCGCGATTTTGCTTCTATCTTTGCGTCATTGTGCAAGCTCTCGGGTCCTGGAGTGGGAGGGGCTGGCTTGCTGGCCCAGAACACCAGAGCACATGGTCACATCACAACATCACTCACTGAACAGAGGAAGCAGAGTCCCTTGGTTGAGGGTGTCATGACACAAATGAGATAAAGATAATGTTGCAGATGAAAATCAAGAATGGATTATGAACAGCAAAAATACTAGCAAAACTTAATCATATGGTCTTCAAGTCTTAACACCTTTAACAAGCAAACTTATACCAAGCCAAAAATGTATCAACTTTCTCAAAAGGAAGAATATATCAATGTAAAATTATTTATTTTTATTGAATTTGCAGCTTGCATTCTAAAATTTAGCTAAAATAAATTTTTATCTTCTTGGGAGGAGCTAGATAAAGGTCAAATTAGATTGATATAATCATTTGTAATTTGATTCGTTCAGTATGTAGACTATATTCTATAATAGTTGGTATATTTTCTATATACCTAATCATTGAAAAAATTTCCTTGTATTTCATATTGACTACAAACTAAGCAAGAAATATTATTTTTCATCAGCTTCAAAATAGTATAATTTGTTTTTGAGTTTTGGGCTCCACTTCTAATGATACAATTAATTTCACTATTTATATGTAGGTATATAAGAAAATGTAGCTCAGAGCTACAGTTATGTGTTTTCTTGTTTTAACCATCAATTCAATTTTGGGGGCTTTTTGTTCATTTCCCTAAGACTGATTTTTTTTTAGGGATTTGAACACCTGCTGAGTTAAGATTCTATGCAGCACTTACTGTGTCCACTCCTAATTCTCACATTTCTCACTGTATAGCAGCAAGCCTATTTTTCCTTACAGCTCAAGGTCAACCAGTCCAGCTGAAACACACGTTCTCATTGTGTGACTGACTAGCGGCACTAAGGACCTATAAAGAGAAGGCAGCCGTGGCAACTTGCAATTCAAAGGGACAATTACTGCATTTTCTGGTAGAAATAGAACCCAGACTCATGTGGACAGGCAGCACAGATGTTGCCAGGCCAGTAGATGTAGTCATGCAAGACACCTCTACCCTCTAGCTGTTGGATTCCATATCTTTGTCATGAAAAGCAAGAGAAAAAAAAAGACTACATATCAAACCCTGGTTCAGAGCAACATATAGAATACACCAACTTTAGAGGGTGCCGGTATCAACTAAGAGCTTCATTCTCTTATGTTCCATTGCTCTTCTTTAGAAGAGGCCCTGGTCCAGGATGCTGGGGTACATGGAAGTACTAATGATTTCCACCAGCATAAACCCACTCTGCTTTATTCTGCTATGAGGTCCATCCTTTGGTCCAAGATGGCACACCACCAAAACAGTGCTGCGTGCAGCTTTGTTATGCCCAGAGTTAGTGCAGGCAGGCTTGACGACCAGGGGAAATAAACCCAAATCTTCTTATGAATCCTGCAATATACGGGTTCTTATTATTTCCATTTTCAATGTGAGGAAAGTGAGACAGAAGTTAAACAACCTGTGTCTAGTCACACAGTAAGTGACAGCGTCAGGATTGAATCCATTGTCTGGTTGCAGTCTACAATCTAAACCAGTGGCCT